>JAXDDX010000104.1:0-25000 GCA_034670405.1 Hoplostethus atlanticus
TCAAAAGTTACGTTATTTGTGTATGACTGTATGCAGAGAAATTAAAAACAAAATTCAAATACAGTGTATGTTTGTCATTACTGGACCTGTAGGGCAGGAGAGAAAATTAATAAACAAGAAAATTAAATATCAGTGTGCACACCCAACCCCACACACACTATTACCACCGCCTCACGGGCTCTTACAAATAAAAAGAAACAAAAAACAGACAGAGAGAAAAAACGGAGAGACAGAGAGGAGACGCAGAGAGAGCAGAGCACGAACACGTGGAGTAGAGAGAAGAGAAGAGAGAAGCACAGAGAGCGTGGAAGGCGGACTGAAGTACAGAGGACAACAGAAAGAGAGAATGAGAGAGAGACAGGAGAGACGAGACAGAGAGAGGAGAGAGAGAGAGAGAGAACAGAGAAGACAGAGACAGAGAGAGAGAGAGACAGAGACAGAGACAGAGCAGAGAGAGAAAGAGAAGAGAGGGAAGAAGAGAGAGAGAGAGAGAGAGAAGAGAGAGAGAGAGAGAGAGAGATGAATGAAAACCTACAAAAGAAAAATGGAAAAAAACACTAACCAGATAGTGACTTCTTTTCCACACTTCATCATTCAGGTTAGGGAGTGTGGGAACGTGACACTCAGCACTTTGGAGCCGCTAAATCACCTCCGATGTCAGGCAGAACCACAATATTGGATAGATCTCAGCTTCAGCTCATTGCTAGGGTACCTTGGATTGATTCCTTGATTCGCTCATCCAGCCTTGCTCCTTCGGGGTCTTAAGCTGTGTTGATAGGGTTTGATAGCAGCACCTCACAATGTATGGATATGAAGTACCAATAAGGAGTAAATACCAGCCTCGAGAAGCTCACAATGTACAGTTGGTGACTCTTTGATTTTGTGTTTTGTGGTGTTTAGCGACTATCCTAAGTGTCCATGTCTCCCAGTGGGTGAGCTCTGAATTACGACCACTGGTCCTCTTTGCCGATGAAGTTTGTCCACGCTGCTGTGATGATGTTCAAGACTGTTCCCAATTGGCACGTTAAAGAGTTTTACAGTTGATGTGACTAATGCACCTGCAATTTGGACACTGGCTATCTGGCCTCTTTGTCACGCTGTGTGAAAACTTCACATAGAAAAGTGACGATTGTCAGCCTTGCCGACACAAACTGCTTATTGGCGTTCAACGTAATATGACTTGCCAGTGTAGCTACCTTTGTAATTGTGATTTAGTGACTTCAAAGTTAAAGTCCTTTGTTCATGTAGTGTTTCCATTGCTTTGTGAAACCCTTGCTCCTAGTACACTAAGAATCCACTGATGTTGCACCACTCAGGGTCCACAGCCTCCATGTTTGAAGTCCTATCTGTATTCTACTTAGCTCCCCAGCTTTCCTTATACATCATTATGATTTTTACACCATAGAGAGGATATCAATTAACCCCAGTGATAAGCGTTAGAAACACAGCAGCATGCCGCTGGTCTCTGCTTCAGTGTTTCAGGCCGCTGGCTGACGCGCCTACATTTCAACAGCAGTGCGAAGAGGGCGGAGGGATGAGGAGGAGGAGGAGGAGGGAGACAATCAATAGCAGATCAAACTGTTTTAGCTTACCTTGGGCTGGAGAGAGAGAGAGGCGTTGTAATGAGCAAAGACATTGTTTACTCGCCAAGCCTTCCCACGGCGGAGGGGAGTACTCTGGGCACTGGGTATCCCCGATACAACCGCCTAGCTGAAACGAGAGCGGGAACTGGAATAGAACGAGGTAAAACAGCTGGATGTTTGTTATTTCATACAGTCATACACAAGTTTCTCCTGTTTGATAGCCTCAATTCATACTGAACATCAGAACATAACACATAATATAATAACTGATGTATCCATCTTGGAAAAAAATGTTGCTAAAAGGTTAAAAGGTCTTCAGATAACTCTTCATATAGACAATATTAACACCAAATGAAATGAAATGAAAAAATGAAAGAAAACAACTATATCAATTCAAGCCCCCTACATTAAAAAGCCCCTTACATGCGTGCAACAGATGACACACCTTCTACAAATGTCTATTCTGCATGCAACAGACAAACACTGTATCTAATGTATCTAAAGCTTACCATTCTATTTGTTCATGTCTGAATGAACGTGAACGTACACAGACAGGACCATATCGTCACGTACTGTCCTCGTACAGTGGTCAGCTGTTGATGATGTCAGAGCTGACAGGCGTGGCTGTGGTAGTGGTGGGAGTTTGGAGTCTCGCAGTGCCTCGTGGCGATGGCTGCCTGAGTGACATTGACCCGTGACACCAGGCTCCCCTCCTCCGACACCGCCTCCAAGCTGTAAAAAGCATGTCCGAGGGAGAGGGGTGAGGGGGGGCGGTTAGAGAGAGAGTGAGATGGGAGCGGAGAGGAGGAGGGGTAGGGGTGTTATGTTGAGTGTCCGTGGAGGAAAGACCAACGTCAGTGCTGAGGTTCCTGAATGAATTGAAGGGTTGATTCCTTCCTCTGATTTCCAGTCAGTTGCCAGTCGTCACAATGGGAGTGAAATTGTTTTCTATGCCTCTCATGTTTTCTCCCTTCGTTATTTTCACTCTCTCTCATCGTTGTCAGTCGTCTTTCAGTCGTGTCTTCTCGGTCAAAAAGGTTCCACCTGGACAATCCTGCTCTCTCTCTCACTCTCTTTCTTTGTCTCTCGCTCTCTCTCAGAGCTGAAGTGACCACACATGTGTCACAGGCCTGCCAAACAGGGGGAAACCAGCAGTGATTTAGCAAACAAGCGCTCAATCAATGGTGCAGTGGAGCGCGTAACACATGCCAGTCAAAACCTATTCCGTTCAAACAGCCCTCTTCGACTTCCACTCCACTGGTCCGAGCCTTGGGCTGGCAGCCAACGAGGCTGGCCCAGGGGCTCCGAGCGGAGGACGGCCACAGTGTAAGGACATCGACACATACGCCAATGCACTACGCTCCAAGGTATCATACATCAAGACAAGCAGGCGCGGTACGAAGCTGCTACGTCTACTGCGCAAGCTGCGGTACGCCAGGTCTACGCCAGCAGCTGACTGTGGCCGGAGCTGCAGTAATGCTGCTTCTATTGAAAGCTGCTGGATAAGTAGTGTGATGATGGACTTCACATGAATCAAGTGAAACAGGAGCCAGAGGTCACGGGTAGTGAAACAGAATTGAAAATATGAAACAGAGCAGTGGAAAGTGAGGCCGTGGCGGATGGATGGATGGATGGATTCACTTGCCTTTGACTCCGGCGACCCGAGTTTGATACCTGACTGATACAAAATAGTTACTGATACATCATTTCTGCTGTGAGTTTTCATTTTCAGCAAAGGTTTGTCTTTAACCATGACCAAAACCTTACCCTAAGCTTAACCAAAGTATTTTTTCTTGATTCTGGCGATGAGTTAAGCGGCTGGCCATGCGTAGGTCTAGTATGTGCAGGACTGTTGTAGTGAGAACACATTGCATCGTTGCTTTCTGGCCAACAGTGTGGTAACGACGTCCCTGACATCACTCTGTGACTCACACACATGCATGTACCTGTGCAAACACACACACACACACACACACACACTAAGGTGTCCCTTTGGCCCAGGGGTTAAACAAACATATTGACTTAAATCAAACTAAACACTTACTCTCAGGCTCATATTAAAACAAGGGGTGAATCTCTGCATTCCCTCAAAGGTCATATAAATCCAACCAACAATATCTATTTATTCCTTTATGCAATATGCCTTTAATAAACATAGTGTCAGAGGGAAACCAAATCATCCACGGAAGTCACGGAGCTGGCTGCCCAATTGTCTGTGGCAGTTATTTGATATAATATGGTTAATACTACTGGCTGGGTAAATTAACACAATTTTGCCATAGTAGACTGGGGTGGGTTGCAGGGTGTGTGTGTGTGTGTGTGTGTGTGAGGGTGTGGGGGAGGTGTGAGTGGGGGGGGGGGGGCATTGGGTTCCCAGGGGACCTCTGGGAGTCAGCGTAATACAACACTTGAAGTAAACAATAGCAGGGGCTGACCGGAGAGGACCCGGGATGCACGCCGGATCTACCAGGACACAATTAAAGCTCGGCCTTGATTTGCAGTCATTCTGCACCATGTTTCTATTTCTCACTTCCTGTTTCCTTCTCTCTCTGTCTCATTCTCTCTCTCATTTCTCTTTGCGCTTCCATTTTACTTTTATGTTTTCCCATGATAACTCTTATTCCTTATGGTCTTAATCCTTCCTTACTACGGTCTTTAGCTACATGGCTGGTCATTGTTGGTGGTGCACTGGACTGTGATGCATGGACTTCAGTGGATCGTTTGTACGGTGTTGCAGAGCGATTGATTCCAGGGGGCAGAGGGGCGGCGGCCAGGCCCCCCACGGCCTGCTGGGAGAAGGAGTTGGAGCCAGGCGCTGAGCTGGAGGGCGGTACTGAGGGTCACAACACATTGTTCTCTCCCCTCAACCCGTCTGGAACCTGTCACACACTTGTAATGGATGGTGAATGAAAGAAGAAAAGAGAGAGGGTAGAAAGTGAAGAAAAAAAACAGAAGCACTTTTGGATTTTTTTCAGTGACTATGACAAATGGGGGATCAATCAAGCCTTGAGACATTAGACACAAGATGACACCAGATGATCTAAATTCTTGCTTCGGTGCAGCATCTGTTAAAGTGAGCATAGGAAATTGGGGGGGGGGGGAATGTAGAAAAGTGTGGGAAAAAAAACAACTCAAACAATAGATTTAAATGTTTCAGAGCTCGGAGGAGGAGGAGGCGGGGCGACAGCAGCTCAGTCCTCCGCCTGTAGACAAGGTGACGAGTGCTGAACGAGCGCTGACAGATCGGAAGGGTCCTGGGAGGATCCGCCACGCGACGCCTCTCATCAGCAACCCCAAAATGAAGACATAGAACAGGACACTGGGTGACAGTGGCTCCCATGGTGTACGTGTGTGTGTGTGTGTGTGTGTGTGTGTGTGTGTGTGTGTGTTGGGCAGGGTCGCTGGTGTTTCACGTCAACATCAAGGAGCCACGGGTGTGTTCAACATGCAAACGATATCAGTCTTTTGAGGCACCGAACAAAAACAAACCCCCTCCAGCACGACCATTTCACTGTCTGTCAGATAGCGTGACGTGAGTCGGTGAGATCTAGAACATGGCTCAGTGTGTCAATATGAGCTGATTCCAGGTCCAGCTCTCCATCTCTCTCACTCCCTCTCTATGGATATTTCTCTCGCCTGGTAGTGGTGTGTTTGGAGGTCCATTTGATTTGGGGGTGTCTAACACAAAGGCAATGAGGCCTAATTAAGACACTTTAGCGAGCGATCACAGTGGGCAGATGGCTGTCTGTAGTGGATCCAAGCTCAACCACGGGACACTGTGAAGTTGAAAAGAAGTGGGCTCCCCTCCTAACTAGCCAAAGGGATGGAGGGTGGAGAGGGTGGGTGGGGTTAGTAGGGTGAACTATGAAAAGGAGACCCCCACCCCCTCCTTTCTTTTATTAAAGGCAAAGACGAGCCTTTAGGGAAGGTTATTAAAGAGTATAGGTCATGGTGAAGGACACGGAGACAGTGACAAATTCAGCACTGGTTTGTGTTGGGATTTTTTGTGTTCACTATCCACGCGTGACAACGTTTTTACTGTTTCTCGGCCCGCTATAAGGCAGCGTGGCGCGTCTCCTTCCTAGCTCAGTATGGTTGTCAATCCTCAGCTGGCCGTCCTCCAGCAGCAGCCAGATCAGAGGATTATGTAAACTGCAGTTTACATAGGCAGCGTGTAAACTGCAGTTTACATAATCTGTAAACTGTAAACCCGAATGCTCAAATTAATTAATTGGATTAAGTAGTGAAAACTTAAAATATGTTAAAAAATTCTACTAACTTAAACATTTTGAGTGCCTTTTGAGTTCATTAAACTAATAATTTTCGATTCATTTGAACTATTTTTGCGGATTAAGTAACCAGAATTTACAATAATAGATTCATTTGTACTTAGAATTCTACAGTTTCAACATTAGTGCGTCTGACGTCAGCAACGTCAGTGCGGGTGCGGGAACGTGCCAGAAATGGTGGATCTGCCTCATGTGCTACTGTGTTCTGCGTTTCGCCCGGTATCAGCGCCGTTGGATTAATTGTAAGTGTTAAACACGAAATTAAATTTTGTTTTAATAATTTGTTGATATTTGGAAGTTGAACATGCTGAGCTAGTATTCAGGTTAGCCACGTAACGTTAAGCTAGCGGGACTGGCACTACACTGCGTGGGCGCCAATCTGTTACACGTGTAAAACATATTGTGTGAAAATATTTGCAATATAGTATAAAATCGGGGCTAACGCTTTACAGCTCACAGGGAAAATGCGTAGAAGAGTAGCGGCCATTTTTCAGACCTTCATATGAAAACAGTTGGGAGAAGCCAGACAAAAGTGAGATTTTATACTTAATTGCAAATATATTCACAATATGTTTTACTCGTCTAAAAGAAAAGGGTTCAAGGCTTTCAGAAATCTTATTATATTGGCAAATTTTGGTCTGGAAACGTTGCCTACATTAAGGGTTAATGGCGCAAAGATTTTGTCCGCACGATTTTTAATGGAAGGCGGGACTGGCGCCCACACAGTGTCAGGAGTTTAACAGAAATGCCTGCATTGTTTGCATTACTTGCACGTACAGTTAAAGATGTGGTTGTGTAAACTGTTTATGTCAAACCTGAGTATGTCAGAGTATGTTTGCAGATTCTGTACCGCCACACGTGAAGAGTTTCAAGTCAGGGTCCCCGCGGCTCCTTAAAAAGTCTTAAAAGGTCTTAAAATAAAATAATGGAAATTAAGGTCATAAATTGTCTTAAATTTCCCTTAAATTTGCTGTAGGTATTAAATTTGCAAAGGGTGCGTTTAAGGCTGATGGAAAAATTGTCGCGCACAGTAGCCTACCGTAAAATGTCCAATAGCGTGTGTATTTGTGTAAATAACATCGTATTAGACAATGAGAAACTCCGCCATTAATAGAATGTTTACGTTACGTTGGCGTCTGGCTGCGTGTCATCAAAGAGGATCAAGGTTGCCAGCTAACAAGCTAAGGTATGAGCCAAGATGGGGAAATGCAAGTTTAATGACAAATAGTTAGAGGAAGATACGTTTCGGAGGTGGTTGGTACAGGCAGGAGACCGCCACGAAGCAAGGTGCAATTTATGCCGAAAGATTTTCACGTTAGGGACCATGGGGGTGAAAGCAGTTGAATCCCACATGAAATCTGAAAAGCACCAGCGGTACGCAGCGGTAACCAGTGGGGCTATGCTGATGCCTGCATTGTTTGCACGTAGCACACCCGAAACTTCGTCTGGCTCGCTCGCGACTTCTCAACAGTCGGCATTGAGCAATTTTGTTTCACCGCCAGAAACCCAAAGGGCTGCGGTGCTGTGGGTTCTTCACACGGTGAGCAGGCACAATTCATTCAAGTCGAATGATGCACTACGTAGCGTCTTTTCCGCTATGTTCCCCTGATTCAGAATATGCAAAGTCGTTTACCTGTGTTGAAAATAAAACCGCCTACGTCGCTAAATATGGCATCGCCTCGTTCATTAAGTGGGAAACCCTATGTCGTAATGTTCGACGAAAGCATGGATAAAACGACAAAGAGCAAGCAAATGGATCTCCACCTGAGGGAGGTGGGGGGGGGGGTCGGTCTGTCTGTTTACCTGTTGAGTTCTTGAAAAGTAATGATTCATAGTTGCAATTCATGTAATTATGTGATTATTGGGCATGTTATGCCTAATATCCACTGTTCCATAGTAGTCATCCAACAGGTACGATGAAGAAGACAAATTACATTTAGGGCTATTCATGAATAAGGGTAATTCCATAGTTGCATGATCATAATGTCTATATACAGTTTCCCTAAAATTTCTTGGGTCTTTATAAATTATATGTATTGAGGTCTTAAAAAGGTCTTAAAAAGCATTGAATTTGATTTTTAAAATGGTGCAGAGACCCTGGTTTCAAGTAACTGAAGTCAGAGAGGAACACTTTACTCAGAGAACTAAAACCAGTATTGACCTTCATGTACAAATGCAGCCAGTTTGGTGTTAAAGGTGATTGTGTCTTGCGCAAGTCACTGCAAAACACAGGTTTTCCTCCAGATATACTACATGATCTTTTGGAAGGTATCGTTCCTGTTGAACTTTCTCTTTGCATTAAAGAGATGATCCGGCTGAAGTACTTCACTTTAGAGTATCTGAACCAAAAGATCAGATCATTCCCATATCAGCACGCTGATAAAGTAGATAGACCTCAGCCAATTCCCAAAACATTTCTGTCTCGAGCAACAATAGGAGGCAATGGGCATGAAAATGCCACTCTGCTCAGACTACTTCCTTTACTTGTAGGCAGTGTAGTACCAGAGGGTGATCGTGCATGGGCAGTTTTGATGGAACTGAAAGAGATGGTGGAATTAGCATTGAGCCCATCGTTTACTGATGAAACCTTAGACTATTTTGAGTGCAAAATTAGTGATCACAGACAGATATTGCAAGAGGTTTTCCCTGAGTTTAGGCTTCGTCCTAAACATCACTATGTGGAGCATTATCTTACCCTAGTTAAGTGCTTTGGGCCGTTATTGCATGTTTGGACCATGCGGTTTGAAGGCAAACATCGCTTTTTCAAGAGAGTGGTGCATGACGCTCAAAACTTCAAAAATATTTTGAAGACACTGGCAGTCAGACACCAACAGATGATGGCATATCATCTTGGTGCACCATCGTTTTTCAAGCCGAAAACACAGACATCCAGGGTTGACTCTGTTTTGGTTTCAGCACTACCAGAAGTAGCTCAGGCACACATTAGAGGACAAATAACTAGTGACACAATCTACCATACATCTAAAGTGACCATTGATGGCACAGACTATGCCAGTGGAATGTTTGTGTCTGTTGGAGTCAGTGGGGGACTGTCTAAATTTTGCAAAATAGCACAGATCTACCTTGTGAATCACAATGTGTCTTTTCTCTGTTGTGATTATGACTCCTGGTATGTAGAACATCTCCGGTCCTATGAGCTGTCAGCCACACAGGAAAGCCTATGTATCCACCTGCACTCTGAACTCAATGATACAGTCCCAATCTCTGCATACAAGATAGATGGCTGGCTGCTGTTGACTCCAAAGAGGTTCATACAAGTGAGACAGAATTGAGACTATTCTATGGTGAGTAATTCTTTATTAATCAGTAATTGTATCTTTGTTTTTGTTTTGTTTTGTTTGCTCAGTATAATCGATCAGTGCATAATCTGTATATTTGAATTGCAACCTTTTAACCTCTCAAATGTGTCTTCATTCATTAGTGCAATGGCAGCTGCAGCCCCACAAAACATGATCCTTCGAGTCGTTGAGAAGGACCACGTAAGAAAATTAAAACTCAGCTCACGGCCAGCCTCTGTTGATGCACTGATTATGATTTTAAAAGAACAATTGGGAATTGGACCTTGACTTCAGCTTGCAATATGAAGATCCAGAACTTACTTCCCTGGTTGACATTGAGGAGCTGCCACAAAAAGCTGTTGTGCATATCTCACTTGCACAAGATTCTAGTTCTCTTGCATCGACTGAAACACTTTCAGATGTGTCATCCCCGTCTAAGCAGATGGCCTGCAGGTGCTTCTCCAATTCCCACATTTTCGTTTGACGTTGAGCTGAAACTTAGACAAGGGAATACCGAATTTGAGAAGAATAGAACACATCTTAAGTTGACAAGGGACCAAAAGCATGATATTTTAGAAAAACTTGCGTCTACTATATATGGCTTCAAGGCGTACCCAAGTGATAGAGAGATAGCAATGGTAGCTGAGGCTCTTGTGGCCAAACATCCCTGTTTGAAAGAAGCAGGATCTGACACTGGCTGGAATGGATGGAAGAACAGCATCAAATTTAAGATGGGCAATTACAGGACCAAGATGAGAAGGGCTGGATGTCAGGAGGTCGCTGTAAATGCTGGAAAAAGAAGTCATAGCAATCCTGACAATGAACCTTCACACTCCAACATTAAAAGACCCAAGCGTGCAGAAGTCAACTTTCTGTCCAACTTTCCCCAAGGAGAGGATCCCTCAAGTCTTGAGCATTTGAGGCAGAAAATTGTTGAAGAAGTTCAGAAGACTGAGAGAAACCTACCCCTAATTGGTAAGATGATGCAGACCACATTTGCCCTGCGGCGACAGACCATAGTGAAGACCTGCCCACCGGTGAAACAGCTCATGGACCTTTGGCCTGCTCTCCATATGGAATCTGAGGTAATATGGATTAGCTGTCTTTTGCCTGTTTTTCCTTTGCTGGTGATGTATGTCAGAAATGAAAACTCAGTCATTACCTCTTCCCCCCCATGCCAGTCGAAACTCTGGTGAAGCTTGTTAGTCTATACAACAGTCCGGGAGCTTCCCACTACAACTCTGTAGCAGCCTTCTCCTAAACAACTGAATTCTTCTGACGCCATACGATTGCTATGGGTGGAAAAAAACAAAATTTTATCCATGAATTAATGCAAATGGAGGCTTCCTTCATTGTGTTTAGCTTCGGCTTTACCAAACCTATGTGTGTGCGACAGTGCGCGACCTTCATCTTCTGAGGTTTGGTGATGCGGAAGCTGAATACAATGCAGAAAGACTCAATTTGCATTAAACAAACAAAACACATAGGATTGGCAAGAGACACCTTTGCAAATCTAGAAGGGAGGGGGGCTTGGCACTTCCAAATTTTTGTTGTATTACTGGGCTTCAAACATTAGGATTATGACATACTGGTTGGATGACACAGCAACTCCACCAAACTGGCTTGAAATGGAACAGGAGGTATGTCAACCTTACTCTATGGGTGCCATCCTTTTGTCACCTTACAACATTGAAAAATCTTTATATAATTGCAATGTAGTGATTCACAGTACCCTGCGCATTTGGAAACAAATTAAATCACATTTTAATCTGAAACCTATATTTTATGCTTTACCCATTGCTGGAAACCCTACTTTTGCACCATCTAATCTAGATAATACTTTTAAACTCTGGAAAGGGGCAGGCATCCGTAGAATAGGGGACTTGGACATTGAAGGCACCTTTGCTTCTTTCATGCAAATACAGAATAAATACAAACTACCAGGAAGCGACTTCTTTAGATATCTGCAAATAAGAGATTATGTAAGAAAACATTTGCAAAACTTTGAGACTTTTAGAGGCTCCAGTCTTGATGGGTGCTTCCGGCTCTCACCATGCTCAGAAAAACTAATATCTTTTATATATGACACCCTTACAATCTCTCGGTCCAGTTGACTCCACTTTAATAAAAGCGAAATGGGAGGAAGAAATGGACATTAAGATCTCGGACAGTCTGTGGGAGGAGAGCTTGGAGCACATCCACCGATGTTCTAATAATGCAAGGCACTGTTTGATCCAATTTAAAATTCTACACCGTCTTCATTACTCTAAAGAGAGGTTACATGGAATATATCCTGAGATTTCCCCTACATGTGACAGATGCCTTTCAGCAAATCACACATTACTTCACAGCTTCGCTCTATGTCCTAAAGTTAAGACCTATTGGATCAATATTTTCAAGTTGATATCTAAAATACTTCAAATTCAGTTAGAACTGGAACCACTCATTATTATTCTAGGAATATCTGATGATGCTATAAAATTAAACAGCACGCAGCAATGTTTCCTATCATATAGTCTCATCATTGCAAAGAAGCTGCTTCTCATGCACTGGAAAAAGAAAGAAGTCCCCACTACAAAGATGTGGCTTAGTGACCTTACAAACACACTCCATTTAGAAAGAATAAGGTACACTCTTATGGACAAGCTTCCATATTTTGACAAGATCTGGTCACCTCTCACTCATTATCTTACACCTGTGACCTATAATTAGATCCTCTTCTTTATACCAACAAAGTAGTGAAATGACGGAAAGGTAGGGTTGGGGGAGGGGGGGGTGGCATTTTATTTTATTTTATTTTCATTCATATTTTGCATTTTGTATGCTTTGTATTGTTAGTTATTATTACTGTTATTAAGTATATGTTCAAAGAAAACAAAAAAGAGCATAATACGTTCTAATTGCATGTATATGTGGATATATGTGCTCATGTATGTGAATATTTGTCAACATGCTCAAATAAAAAACATTTGAAAGAAAAAGTTGGTAGCGCCAGTGGAAAATGTTAGTTTTGAACCCTGACACCACAGTGAAGAACACTACAGTGAAGAACACCACAGTGAAGAACACTACAGTGAAGAACGCCACAGTGAAGAACACCACAGTGAAGAACACTACAGTGAGGGACACCACAGTGAAGAACACCACAGTTAAGAACACCACAGTGAAGAACACCACAGTGAAGAACACCACAGTGAGGAACACCACAGTGAAGAACACCACAGTGAAGAACACCACAGTGAGGCTGGGAAACAAAGATGGAGACTGGATGATAAAACGTGATACCATAATGCTTTATTGTGTGTGTCTCTCTCCTTGCCAGTTTGCAGTAAAAGATCATTGGTGATGGTAACACTCTGACTCTATTGCAGCAAAGCCTGATCTAGAATCAGTCCAGTAATATGAACTTGACTCTTGGCTGGTCCCTGAAGTGCTCCCAGGTCAGTCCTCCTATACTTGGAGCTGTATTGAGTTTTATTGAATCCTAACAGCACCCTGCTGCAGCCATCCGGTGTCCCTCCTGGGTAGACTTCAGTCCAATTCAATAAGGGGAAGCAAAATGCCCTTTAATAAAAATACTATTTGCAATACTTAGTTGACAATGTATTCTGGCTGAAGACATCCCTCTTTGTAACCACCTTAAATATGAAACACTTGTTTAGGAAATATCAGCCTCAAGTCACCCATGGGCTCATTGTGGTATATTTTCTGGGTTAAATTTCCCATATTTGTCCTTCCATTATAATTTTAAATAATTAGTTGACAATTTCAATGGATTCCTGATCAGAATATCTACTTCTATACATACGTGAAATATGAAGCAATTTTACTGCACCATCTTTGAGAAATATCAACTTAAAGTCACCCATAGGCTCATTTGGGGAAATTCTCTCGGTTATATTTCCAATCTTCCACAAAAATATGATTTGCAATAATTAGTTGACAATTTCAATGGATTCCCGCTCAGGGCATCCCTCTCTGTACCCACATTAAATATGAAATAATTGTACTGAACCATTCTTGATGGTTCGTACATCTGGTATGGTTCGTCTTCGCAGGTGACACCTGGAAGACGACAGCAAGAGCATTTTTCCTTTTCTTTGACTGGTGCTGATCTATCTTGCAAAGAGCGGCCATTTTTTTTATCTTCTTTGCTGCCTGACATGCATCCTGCTTCAAATAGGCACAAGCCCCCCCTTTCGAAAAAAGACAACTGTTTTTTTTGCAGGTCTAATCTAACTTCTTTCTACTACCTACCGCGAGCTGCTGCCCCAGCCGCCCTCCCTTCCCCTACTTGCTCTCGCGCCTGCTGTTTTTTTCACGGGCAAAATTCGAAATAGCGCCACGAGTGCGTAGGCGTCCATGTTGTGGCCGGAAATATATTACACCCGTAGTGTTTTAGTTGAAATCCACTCTCAAATGAGAACACCGTGCTTGTTCGTGAAAAAGGGCTTTAGAAATAAACGACTCCACTTACCAGTTCACTAACAGGACGATTTGTCTTTTATTACATTTAGACATGAATATGTTGTGTATTTATATACATCAACAGAAAGTGTATCTTGTTCTCAACCTCATGATTCTCACTCTCCCCCCTCTCCCCCCTCCCTCTCTATTTCCCCTCCCCCTCTCTATTTCCTTGTTAAACTGTTGTCTACTTTCTTTTTCACTTCTCGTCGTCGTGTCGCAGAATATCTTGAACCCTAAAGGTATTGTAACCAACACTTTACATGACAAATTACTACTTCAGGTTACAGTGTGTTATACTACATATATATAATAAGTACATCAAATATATTATATAAAAGTAGTAGTAGTAATCGGTTGCAGAGCCTACAGGTTTGATCGAAACCTCTTCAATACCTTTGACTCTCACTAGCACTAGCCACAATGCTAACAGGAGCTTTCTGACACTTTCTGAACGTCAAAAACATCAATGTGAAAACGTTTTAATGTGAAGAGGTGTCGTGGTTGGTGATCATCAGGATAGGATATAAATCACATTGTCTTGTTTTGAAGCTCTCACTTTGTGTCCAGTCACGCAGATTTTAGATGTAAACACATTGCAGCTCTGTCAGTACATTTTAAATCGATACAGATGATTTGTTCTCCAGCTCCATGAGTCCCATCTTTCTGTGCTGGGCTGCGCTTTAGTTCACTGATGATGTGGTAATGTCTCCATCTAGTGGACATATAGCAGAACTACACCACTGGCCACATGTCAGACTGGTTTGATGACATACTGACGTTTCTAGACGTTGATAGTGAAGTTATGAGGAAGTGACAGCAGCATCAGATCAAATGTAGACAGACCAAGGACTGATGAAGGAGGATAAGCAGGTCTGTCAATGGTTCCTCTGCAGATGAAGGTCAAAAGTCTCTTTGACTTGATCTGGATGTGACTTCACCAGGTGAAGATCCTAATAGGAACATTATCAATGTTAGATGAACAGGCTACCCGGTACTGTATACTATAACTGTATGACTGGATAGAACACAGGAAGTCTTTCAAGACATACTGTTAATATTTAATAAAGTGATCAGAAAACTAGCACCTCCACAATATCGAGGCTCACACAACCCCCTTTTGACCAGTCCATGTCTCTTTTAAACATCCTGTCTAGATGTACCTGGTCAGTCTGTTTGATATAAACAGCAGGTGGTCCTAGTATTTTGTACACTTTGTACAACAACAATGTATATTTTTCATTTTACTGACATGAATGCTATTGAATGCTGCTTCCATCCTGTAATGAAACCTTGTTGTGATGAATGAGTCCAGCTAACAGCATGTTGGGTGTGTTTCTGTCCAGCTGGACGCTCTACCATGAATCTGTCTGAGGAGAGAGAGGAGGGGGTCCCTACCTCTAAAACCTCTCTGTCTGGGGAACATGACCGCCAGACCAAAGCTAAGAGGTAAGATGAGGATCTCTGACTGTCCATGACTGTTCTCCATCTCAGAGCTCAGCAGTGATATCATGACACCATCACTACTCAGAGTAAAAGGTCTGTCTGTGTTGTGTTGAAGCCCCGCCCACCAGGAGAGACCAGACTCCCCTGTACCCAGCTGTGTGTCCATGAAGAGTGACCAGTCTATGGGTGCCATTATTAACTTTAAGGAACAGCATTTATCTGGCAAACGGTATGTTGTTATTAGCTTTAAAATATATAGCATTATAAATATTCCTTTATCCCAGATGTGTTTTTCAGAACAAACATGTTTTCATGCTTTTCTATCTTTTTTCTACCATCGCCTGTTTTATCAATCCTGTGTTTCTAGCAGCATCCACCAGGAGAGACCAGACTCCCCTGTACCCAGCTGTGTGTCCAGGAAAAGGGCCCGGTCTATGGATGCCATTAACTTTAAGGAACAGCATGTATCTGTCAAAAGGTATGTTGTTATTAGCATTAAGATATATAACATTATAAATATTCCTTTATCCCAGATGTGTTTTTCAGAACAAACATTGTTTTCATGCTTTTCCATCTTTTTTCTACCATCACCTGTTTTATCAATCCTGTGTTTGTATCAGGATCCACCAGGAGAGACCAGACTCCCCTGTACCCAGCTGTGTGTCCATGAAGAGTGACTGGTCTGGGAATGTTCCTCCTCTTAACTTCAAAGATGGACACCACTCTACTGAGCAAAGGCAAGAATTGAACCAGGAGAGGTCAGAGGTTCCCAGTGGTCAGTCTGCCCAGGAGCATCAAACAGACCTGGCCTCCATATTCATGGTGTGTAAATGTACAACAACACCTTTTACTTCAGCCGAAAATGAAAAACAACCATTCTGGTCCTAATCGTCTCCATGCTGCATCTTTAGACCAGTGGGCTTTCAGTCTGACAGATGGATTTGATGTTGTGGTCCACAAGTTTAGTATGAAAGGTTCATTTCTACATTATTCTGTTCCAGCTGCTTGAGGAGAACATTGTCACTTTTGTGAAGAACGAGCTGAAGAGGTTCCAGACGGTTCTGAGTTCAGATTACCCAGAATGCTTAGGGGAGGAGGAGGTGGACGGTGAGGAGGAAGAGCAGAGGAGGAGCAGCAGAGAGGCATTTCTGAAGATCACACTGCACTTCCTGAGGAGAATGAAGCAGGAGGAGCTGGCGGACTCTCTACTGAGCAGTAAGACGAAAGTTTCTCAAATGAGATCTATTCAATTCCACACTGGAAGATCAATGATCACAATCCTCAGGGATCACTGGCTGAAATTATTGATTTGTTCATGTTGGTGTAAGATGATGATCACAGTCAAATACATTAATAACATACAAAACCAGTTTTGTTGCCTTCCACATTTGGCTGAACACAGTCAGGACCTGATTGTCACCACTGATGAGCTGAATAGTTACAATGGAGTTGGGAAATGAACATGTTCACCTGTAAATGTTCTCGTTTCTCATATTTACCTCAACATCCACTCATTGGTGTTATTTGTTGTTTGTTCATTCAGAAAGTACTGCAGTGTGCCAACGTCAACTGAAATCTAATCTGAAGGAGAAGTTTCAGTGTTTGTTTGAGGGGATCGCTAAAGCAGGAAACACAACACTTCTGAATCAGATCTACACAGAGCTCTACATCACAGAGGGAGGGAGTGGAGAGGTCAATGATGAACATGAGGTCAGACAGATTGAAACAGCATCCAGGAAACCAGCCAGACCAGAAACATCAATCACATGTGAAGACATCTTTAAACCCTTACCTGGAAGAGAGGAACCAATCAGGACATTGATGACGAAGGGAGTGGCTGGCATTGGTAAAAACAGTCTGAACACAGAAGTTCACTCAGACGGGCTGAAGCCAAACCAACGCGCAATTACACGTCATGTTTCCATTCACTTTCCGAAGACGGAAGTTATCTAAATGAATACGTTCCGCCCGTGTGGAGACTTTGCTTCAGCACTTCTGCATTGAGACAAAAGAATCTCAGCTTTGACAGTTCCAGTGTTTATCTTGACTCTGGATGATGCGACGTCCTCTAACTTCCAGAACAACCAGATCTGGACTTGATTTACAGGAGGGCAACCTTCATGGACTGGCCTGCTAGCTTAGACAAACCTCATCAAGGGAACTGCTTTCCTTCTGCTCGCCTCTGGATGAACCACAAACCGTCACACCAATGCAATCCCTCCCTATGCCTGACAATTGAGACTAGAGGTGAAGTTCACTTGACCCACAGAAGAGAGTAACTTCAGAAGGAGATTCAGAGATGAGAGGAGCTGGCCAGCAGAATCAGCTCCACATCAGACATCACAAGCCTCCACATCAGGTCCAACAAAAATCCCATCTTCCTGCTGATCACTGCTACATTATGAATAGTTTAGAACCAAATCAAAAGAGAGCCCAAGAGCCTGACTGAGATTACATCCACTTCCGTGTGGTCATCCAAACAGAGAAATTCAAGTACTTGGGAAAGCTGGACACAGAGCCACTCCTGGAATACAGAGGACCAGCAAGATGATTGTTGTCTCAGGGAAAACTTGCTTTTGACACAGAAAGCAACCCTATCTTCTATGAAGCAGACCTGACCGAAGTAGTCATCGTTATCAATCAGCCGCAAGTGTACTCAGAGTGGTCACACAATCTTTAAAGAGGACGTGAGCTGTACTCAGACCATAGGTGGGTTTTTTTTTTTTTCTGCTTTGTCATCTGACATCTCGAGATTCTGGCTGCTTTATGTCTTTCTGTAGTCATTCATCACCACGGGTGTTCAATCGCTGCAAACCACAATCAACCCCTTCATCAGCAGAACACAAACCTCAGTAACCACTCTACATAGCTTGACAAACCTACAAGATCCAAATGGACACCGAGACGTTGTGCCTCCGCTCCCCTCCTGGTCTTTCATGGAGACCAATCATACTCTCCCGACGAGGCCTGTGAACAAGACAGAAGTACTCACAACCCATCAGGTAACAAGTGCCCAGTACATCGAAGGAGAAATCAGTCAATCCCTCTCCAAAGAAGCAGCAATCTGTTTCCACTGTCTGAATAGCGAATGAACATTCTCTAGGGAAGATACCAACATACCCTGACATCTAGAAGTCTCCTCCAGATAGCAAACTCTCCCCTACCCTCTCAGATGTCAGCTCTGGCTTCATCGTACGGTCATCAAAGAAGACCTGGAGTGTTGACCTGAAGAAAGTACTACAGCTTCAGAAGTCTTCTGAGCTGCGCCAGTGTCAAAGCCTACCAAGAAGATCTGGAGTGAGCAAAGATAAATGGATAAATTCAAATATATCAGATGCTGACTGTTAAAAACATTTTTCAATAGTAGTTGTGTTGTACTTTATCTCTAACTCTTCTTCACGAGTGCTGTCAGCTTCAGAAGACTTTGAAGCTCTGCCTCATTCCACTCCCACTCCCCAGTCTGAGAGAGCTGGACCTGAGTACGCAACTACCTCAGATCAGGAGTGAACGCCCCTCTGGACTTGGGGAGTCCACACGTAGAACTGGAGGACTCTCATTGGAGTCACATCTGATGCTTTTGTTGGACTATAACTTGACATGCTGGGTTTTTGGATAGTCTTTTATTTTGTTTTCATTGTTATCCTGATCAATACCTTTTCTGTCTTTGAGCATCAATATCATCTTGTTTGGTTTAAACCCTCATGAATAAAAATCTATTGGTTTAAATCTCTTACTTTGCTGCCTATTGATTCTATTTAAAAGGTGGGACAAGTTGGAGTATGTCATGTGATCTCTTAGAAAACATCCAAAGAGTGATAAACCTAAGTGGACATCCTCTGTCTACACATAAACCCCAGGTGGTCGCTCAACAACATCAAGTCAGATTGAGAAAGCCCCGCTACCAAGCACTGCATCGTCTTCGTCGATTTATTTGAACTGGGGAGACGAAACCTCATCATTCCGGCCATTGTGGCAATAGTTTAAAAACAACTGACCGTCTATTTCCCCAATGACATATTTTCTCATCTTCATCACATTTTTGACTGGACATGATACTCAACAGTCACAAACAACTCAATCAATCAAGGTTCATATAGTTCTGATTGGTACACTAAAGAATAGTTTTTTTTCAAAATGTGAATGGTTAGGTCTTATCTTCAATGACAAACCTTCTGTACATACCGTGAGAGAATAAAGTGGATAATGATCAGCTTGACAAATCCTCCGTTATTACTGAGAATAATCTTTAAAGAATCGAGACATTGAAAACACAATGTGTTGTATTATAATATTATTGCAACTTTTTTTTTCGCACAATAAAAGCCAGCCACAGCAGTGAGAAACAGGATACATCATGAGGGCTCACTCCCCCATCTTTATGGAGACATCAAATGTGTCCTTCTTGCTCAGTGTGTCGCTCTGGAAAACTAAATGTCTAAAATATAAATGAAACATTTCTATCCATTTTGTCAGGTTGAATCAAAACCAGCTCACAGAGAAATGCTGTGAGGAGTTGTCGTCAGTTCTCAGCTCCAAGTCCTCCAGTCTGAGAGAGCTGGACCTGAGTACCAACGACCTGCAGGATTCAGGAGTGAAGCTGCTCTCTGCTGGACTGGGGAGTCCACACTGTAGACTGGACACTCTCAGGTCAGGGTTCCTCAACCTGGTCAACACATGACCATTTAAATCTGCTTCACATGCAGGTTCATGTCAGTCAAGAAACACCTAACCTGTTAGTTGTGATACCAACATTTAGCTCTTCCTTCTAGTCAGTGAATTACTTTCCATCAGGATATTTCTTTACTTCCTCTCCTCACTGCCTCTGTTGTAGAAACCTAGAAAACAGAAAGGACTTGATGCAAGAACTTTCAAACCAAATGAACCAAATGAAAACACAAAGCAGCTCATTGGTCAGCTGTTTGTATTGGAGACAGTTCAAGTTTCTGCTAGCAGCTGATCTCAGAGTGGTATACTAACAACATCTAACATGTATCTTGTCTTGTGTGTTTCCAGGCTGTCAGGCTGTCTGGTCTCAGAGGAAGGCTGTGCTTCTCTGGCCTCAGCTCTGAGCTCCAACCCCTCCCATCTGAGAGAGCTGGACCTGACCTACAATCACCCAGGAGACTCAGGAGTGAAGCTGCTCTCTGCTGGACTGGAGGATCCACACTGGAGACTGGACACTCTCAGGTATGGAGAGGCTTGCTGCCAGGCAGAGGCAATGTCTTCTAGAGGGGTGGAGTTGGCAGCCATGATGTTCTCAGTCAGACTGTGAAGCTGGGTCATGTTGTTTAAAGCCCCAGGAAACTTGGCTTGAAATAGTAAAAATGAATATATGATATCAAAGTTTAGTGTCTAATTAAAGGACCCATATTATGGAAAACGGTTTATTCCTGGCGCTTATACATGTTCCACAGGAAATTACTTCCCTAAGCAGCTGAGAAAATTTGAAATCTGGAAGTCAACCCGTTTTTCTGTATTTTCCTTTTTCCCAAAACGGTGCCAAAGATAGGAGAAAAACAGCCCGTTTCAGAAAATGGTTCCTTTGGACGTCATAAGGTGCAAATCCAGCCCCTCTCAGAGCATGCCCACGCCCAGTTGAACAACCAATCCCATTTACGTCGTCGCAAAATGCAGCTCACGGCAGTGCCGCAAGCCGTTGCTTATGGTGCATTCCATTGCACTCGGAAATCGATAATTCCGAGTCGGTATTCCTAACTTCCAATCTAAATGTGTTCCAGTGCATCTGCTCGGGAAAACATAATCGCCCGCAGCAAACTCATGTTTGTATGGTAAGTCTCAGAATGTTAAAAGTATGAAAAACGTATAAAGTGCGCACAACTCTAAAGAAAAAAGTATGGTAGCGGGTGCCCGGTGAGGGAGATAATTTAGAAAAAAAAGGAAGGCACCGGCACTCACGGAATAGAAAAAATAATCCTTTAATTAGGGCAAGATGAACGTTTCGGCTAAAAGCCTTCGTCAGCATAAAGTACACCATAGTGCACGACACTTAAATAGTAGATAGGTGAGGACCCCTGGCCAATGACCACAGCGAATCACTGATGTAAGATAGGGTTCACCTGTGTCAGGGATACAAGGGTGTAACCTGGAAAAGCCAAACAATGATAGGCTCCACTGGTGTGGAGGGGAAGGACATGTCCATCACACGGTATAACTCTAAAAAACAACCAAAACCAACGTACTAGATCAGAAAAACACAGTAATAAAACATGCTTCAATTAATGGAAAAATACTACATTTATACAAAATAATAGAAATACTACATAAATAATGGAAATAGGTCTCTGGGAAATCAATGTAATGGGGACAAATAACATAGAAGAATAGGGTACAGTAAAGAGCTATGAGCCCTATCCATTGAGAGCGTATCTAACAAAGAGACCTATGTGGAATAAAAACTAACATAGAAAGAAAGATATAAACAGAATAGAAATTACGTTATAAAAAGCAGCCTAGCAGAAGCTCTTCGTTTAAACCTTTTGGACTCTCAGTTTGTAAAGTGTGGATCCAGGCAGCTTCTCTCTGTAAAAGTATTCTGTTTCGATCACCGCCTCTTTTAAGAGGTTGTACTACTTCTATGCCTTGAAACTTAAGAGAGCAGACCTCGTGGCCAACTGAATTAAAGTGTCTGGCCACTGGGGATTTCTCATCTTTGTTTCTTATTTTGTTTCATTATGTTCAGAAATCCTCGTTTTTAGCTCTCTTTTGGTTTTTCCTATATAAACCAGCCCACAAGGACATATTTCGTTTTGCAAGAGATCCTGTGTTTAATACTGTGCTTTTTGCCCGTGTGGGGATGTAAAAAAGTATCACCTTTAATCATGGCATTACATTGGGCACAGTTCAAACATGGAAAATTGCCTCCTGGCAGACTAGACAGGAAATTCAGAGGAGGGACATAACAATCAGCTCTGACCAAAGTATTCTTAAGATTACTGGCACGCTTGTTAGCAAAAAGTGGTAACTGTTTAAAAGAATGGCCTATAGACGGGTCACTAGATAAAATATGCCAGTGTTGAGTGACACAACTCTTGATCTCATTGGATATTGGAGAAAACGTAGTGGACAATACAATTCTAGACTCCTTCTTAGAGGGGGGTTTAGCGGTAAGTAAGCTGTGTCTATCGATGTTCTTAACTTTATCTAAACAATTCTCTACCATACGATCATTATAACCTCTGTCTCTGAAACGATTGCACATATCAGAAGCTTGTTCATCAAAAGTACTGTCATTGCTGCAGATTCTCTTAGCTCTTAAGAGCTGACTGTATGGGAGACCCTTCTTCAAACCATTGGGATGATAACTACTGTAATGTAGCAGTGTGTTTCTATCGGTCTGTTTTCTATAGACACTGGTGCTGAGATGATCGGTTTTGTTAACAAGTACATCAAGGAATGACACAGAATCTCTACTGTATTCCAAAGTGAATTTGATAGAAGGCATTATAGAATTTAATTTGGTCATTGGCCAGGGGTCCTCACCTATCTACTATTTAAGTGTCGTGCACTATGGTGTACTTTATGCTGACGAAGGCTTTTAGCCGAAACGTTCATCTTGCCCTAATTAAAGGATTATTTTTTCTATTCCGTGAGTGCCGGTGCCTTCCCTTTTTTTTTCTAAGTCTCAGAATGTTACAAGCATCTAAACTCAACATCAACTACTACAGCGCCATTAGTGAAGAGAATCGGCGCATATCACATTCGGACGCCTGTTTTTTCCGAGTACACTGGAATGCACCATTACTTTGCGACGACTGAAGCTAAAACAACATATCAGGAGATATATCAACTCCAGCTATTATTTTGTAGGATGCAGGCAGCAACATAGATCCCTGCACAGTCTCCCAACACGCGAAAATGCAGGACAGAGTGGATTAATTTTATTTTTAACGGCAACGGCTACAGTTTTTTCTGTGTGTGATGATCAGTCCTCAGACTGCTTGAGCAACGGCAGGATTAGCATCTAAATTGAAGCTTAAAGATGGAGCAATTCATAAGGTACGTGACCCATCTGCAAAATTGGAATCTGTAAGTGTCACCATGTTTTGATTTAATTTACCAAATTAGTCTGGTTAGTATATTCACCGCTGGTTAGCTAACGAGCTAGCGGGGCTAGCCACGGGCTTGTTGGGCGTGGAAGAAGAGAGAAAACTAAAGCTGGAGTCATTAAAAGTAAAGTAAAGTAAAAGTAAAGTTATTGGTTGGAGTCAGGACTCATCTTTAAGTTATTTGTTGGGACCAGTGTCTGTTTTATAAGTCTGTCGAACGTGTCAGGCTTGGTAAACTTTAGCCACCATTAGTACAATCGTGTTTGGTTGTTTGGCTGCGCTGTTTGGATGCAAATAGGTTGCATCCAATAATATATTGGTTAACTGGATCAACAAAATTGTCAATCCTAGCTTGTCTGCAAGTTGTATTCAATAAGCTTATGGACATGAGCCATAAACAGACCGGCTACAGCAGAGAGTGTCGCTCACACACCCACATACACAAACACAAGGCACGAAAGTACAATATTACACAGAATTGTTATCATTGAGAAACTAAGTGGAACCGCCTCAGCTGCCTCTTCCCATTCTGGGTCAGACTCCGGCTCAAACATGTCCGGTCTCAGTGTTGGTTCTGGAGCGGCCGCCATGGTTAGCATGAGCGCTCTGCTCTCCGTCTCCGCCAGGCGATGGCGTGTAGGTTGTATGTAATGAGCACTGCTCTGATTGGCCGCCTCACGCCGTGAGTGAGGCGTGAGGCGGCCAATCAGAGCAGTGCTCATTACATACAACCTCCACGCCCTCAAAACAGCCTGTTCTCTACAATGGAGAAAATGAGAGACTGAAACACACCACAGAAGCTGGTTTTAGGATTTTTTTTGATATAGACTTCACAAACGTCTTGTAAAGACCCCCAGGAACAGTTTAAATAGCCCCAAATTAGTACAATACCCCCCTTTAACCCTTTAAGCATCCACAACAATCTGAGTGAAAATAAACATTCAGAAATATTAGAAAACCTCGTTCAAAAAACAGCTCATTTAGCTGTTCAGACCATTTCTCAGGACTGTGTAGGCGTGTCAGATCAAGATTTGATTGACATCCTGACACGATGGATAGCTCCGCCCATGTCAAACTGTCAAGCTGTTGCACCTGTTGGGGGAGGGACAACTGACGTGCATTTTTTAATGATTGGATGAATGAATTCTCTGCGTCATAAATCTCAGAAAATACCACGCCCAATTCAACCCCACTGTTCTGAACCCCCCACTCATTTGAACTCGGTTTTCTAATATTTCTGAACGTTTATTTTCACTCAGATTTTTGTGGATGCTTAATTAGACACTAAACTTTGATATCATATATTCATTTTTACTATTTCAAGCCAAGTTTCCTGGGGCTTTAATGTTTAATGGAGGATATGAGTGATGTTGTTGGAAAATCCTTCATAGGGAAGGTTATTAATGCCCATGTTTCAATATCAAAGAGAATATGCTGGTCTGACTTGGTTTCCCCCCCCAGAGTCGACCATGGTGGAGTGAGGTGGTTGAAATCAGGTCTGAGGAAGTGTAAGTGTGGATTTAATTTCATTCATGAACATTCATCTATTGGATGGAAAGCCCATCAACACAGCAGAATATGACTTCCATTCATTCAGATCCTGCTGAGAATGAAGATGATGGCTGATATGAGTCATCATGAAAGTGTTAAATGAAGTCAAATGATCAATAAATCAACTAATAATGAACAGAACAGATCTCAGATCAGAAACTGATGCTGTATTGTGTCTTGTTCTCCCATCAGATGCCTGTGAACTCACACTGGATCCAAACACAGCAAGCAGAAACCTCTCTCTGTCTGAGGACAACAGGGAGGTGACACTGGTGAAAGAGGAGCATCCATATCCTGAT
>JAXDDX010000104.1:27500-155000 GCA_034670405.1 Hoplostethus atlanticus
TGGGGAGAGGAGGAGAAGAGAGAGGAGGGATGGGGGAGAGGAGGAGGAGAGAGGAGGGATGGGGGAGAGGAGAAGAGAGAGAAGGGATGGGGGAGAGGAGGAGAAGAGAGGAGGGATGGGGGAGAGGAGGAGAGAGAGGAGGGATGGGAGAGGAGGAGGAGAGAGAGGAGGAGAAGAGAGGAGGGATGGGGGAGAGGAGGAGGAGAGAGAGGAGGGATGGGGGAGAGGAGGAGAGAGAGGAGGGACGGGAGAGAGGAGGAGAAGAGACAGGAGGGATGGGGGAGAGGAGGAGGAGAGAGAGGAGGGATGGGGGAGAGGAGGAGAAGAGAGGAGGGATGGGAGAGAGGAGAGAGAGGAGGGATGGGGGAGGAGGAGAGGAGAGAGAGGAGGGATGGGGGAGAGGAGGAGGAGAGAGGAGGGATGGGGAGGAGGAGAAGAGAGAGGGGGGATGGGGGAGAGGAGAAGAGAGGAGGGATGGGAGAGAGGAGGAGAAGAGAGGAGGGATGGGGGAGGAGGAGAAGAGAGAGGAGGCATGGGGGAGAGGAGAGAGGAGGGATGGGGGAGGAGAGAGAGGAGGGATGGGGAGAGGAGGAGAAGAGAGGAGGGATGGGGGAGAGGAGGAGAAGAGACAGAAGGGATGGGGGAGAGGAGGAGAAGAGAGAGGAGGGATGGGGGAGAGGAGGAGAAGAGAGAGGAGGGATGGGAGAGAGGAGGAGGAGAGAGAGGAGGGATGGGGGAGAGGAGGAGAAGAGAGAGGAGGGATGGGGAGAGGAAGGATGGGGGAGAGGAGGAGGAGAGAGAGGAGGAGAAGAGAGAGGAGGAGAGAGAGGAGGGATGGGGGAGAGGAGGCGAACCAGCCTGCAAGGAGAGGTAAACCAAACGCACCCCAAGGCCAGGATGGAGGGAAAAGCTCTTTAGTCTAAGGACAGAAGAGAGTTCACGTCTGTTTCTTTGTATTCCCAGTTTTTAAAGTTTGTTTCTCCCCTTTTTGACCTCCCGACCCGATGACCACCAGGTGGCAGCGTCGGTCAGAATATAGTTCTTCATATATATTTATACATATAGATAAAAGTTATGTAAAAACATTTTGCAAAGCAGTGTAAAATAGTTTATAATACAAAATGGTTTAAGGTTGGACTTTTTTTTTTTTTTTTACATTCTGGGGTGTTTTTAGTGTTACATGAGACCTCGGTCGTCTTTGCATGGTTGGTATTTTACAACTGAGATGATATGTACATGCGTGAAGCGGCGGCGGCGGCCTGGGAGGATGAGACGTGCCGGATCCCCCCCCCCCCCACCAGTCGAACCGCCATGACCTCTTCCCCGCAGACACTAGCCTGCATTCACACCGCCGGCAACCGCGTAGCTGTGAAGCGAGCCGGTTGCTAGCTGTGGCGCCGATGGGAGTTGCAGCAATAGGCGGCGGACGTACAGCAACGAACGCTGGCACGTGATTGGTTAGAAAAAGTCCAGCTGCAGCCAGCGCTTCATTGCCGACAAACAAAGAAACGGATACCGTCGGCTGGCGTTTCTCTGTTTGTGCCAAGTTAACAAAACGTGCGGCGGCTGATTTCTGTTGCTCGTGGTGTGAATGCACGATAAGAGTAGATGACAGTGACAGGAAGCAGAATAGACAGGAGTAGCAGGTTATGCAGGAGGCCACCATTTTGTTTATACTCTTTAAATCCTCCTTCCATCCACCATCTCCAGATGTCCCGGTTTCTTAAACTCTTCTTAAACCCGGGACCCACAATGCATCGCAGGATTACTCTTGCTGGGTCCCTGTAGCAGAACCTTCAATGAGTCGGTCTGAAAAAGTTGAAGAGCCCCTGACACTTTAGATTTGAACCTTTACTCAACGAGACGATTCACTGAGAAGGAAACTGTGAAACTGTGGTGAAAATGCAAAAAAGGGGACATTTCGCTGCTTTTTTCACATCTAGACCACATTGGACCAGGTCCAGATCCAAAACTACTATACCTAGACTTGTCAAATCTGGACTAGACTATCCCAGAGAGGCTAAAGATTCCTTAAAACACAGTTTCAGATTTGTGAAACCTTTATTCTATTTGTGAAAATGCAAAACAGGGACATTTCGCTGCCCTTTTTTCACATCTAGACCACATTGGACCAGGTCCAGATCCAAAACCACGATACCTAGACTTGTCAAATCTGGACTAGACTATCCTAGAGAGGCTAACGATTCCTTAAAACACAGTTTCAGATTTGTGAAACCTTTCTTCTGTTTGTGAAAATGCAAAACAGGGACATTTTGCTGCTTTTTTCACATCTAGACCATATTGGACCAGGTCCAGATCCAAAACCACGATACCTAGACTTGTCAAATCTGGACTAGACTATCCCAGAGAGGCTAAAGATTCCTTAAAACACAGTTTTAGATTTGTGAAACCTTTCTTCTATTTGTGAAAATGCAAAAAGGGGACATTTCACTGCTTTTTTCACATCTAGACCACATTGGAACAGGTCCAGATCCAAACCCCACTTGAACCTCAGTCACCTGTGATGTGATCTGGGGTCACTGGGGGTTCCAGGTCTCGGTGACCCAGCTGGGTCTGGATCGGGCCCAGGCTTGTATCTAAGCAGCCTGTGTAGTCCACAGATCGTTGCTTTTGACCTGAAATAAAAATGAAATCAAGTTACACTTCAGTCTGTGCGGACTCTCCCCAAACCTCTCAAGGACCTCAAGGACCCCAAGGAGCTCAAGGACCAGTGTCACAGTGTTTGGGAAGGAGTATAGTGACCATCAGGCTGATTAATAATTAGTTCAAATTTGTCTTTCAGGTTTTTTTTATGAGGGTGGCAGAATGGAGGAAAAGCCTGCAGCAGTTACTGGGATGCAGTCTCACACACACACACACACACACACACACACACACACACACACACACACACACGCAGGCAAACTGATTAAAGTTGAAGTTTTAATGCGCACAATAAGAAACCAAATGTGTTTTGTTTATGGACCCGCGCTGCCGTTCTTATTTAATCTAGATGACGTGTACGCTCTCGCCTTTATGCGCACGAGGCTCGGTAATCTTGTTCTCCATCGGCCCCCTGTGCATAATGAAAAGGGGCTTATCGCCGACGCTGGCCTCGGGGTGACGTCGACTTTCTCCATTTCCCGCCGAGAATAAGGTGAATGCCACTTAAGCCACGTGACCGGCGGAAATCTTCCCCCGGACCCATATAGGTGCCATCGCGGAATGGGAACAATAACTCCCGACGGAATAAAATGAAGAGTTCAATTGGGGAAGCGATTAAAATGAATGGAGGCCCGGCCAGATAAGACGCAACCCGTTTCCTCATC
Source organism: Hoplostethus atlanticus (assembly GCA_034670405.1). Classification (NCBI taxonomy): domain Eukaryota; kingdom Metazoa; phylum Chordata; class Actinopteri; order Trachichthyiformes; family Trachichthyidae; genus Hoplostethus; species Hoplostethus atlanticus. The sequence goes on from JAXDDX010000104.1 coordinate 30,830, forward strand.
TATTTAACATTCATTGAATTGAATAATCCGCTCTTATTATCGTAAATAGTCTGCATATTTACAATGAATATGCTAACCGTGTTTTGCTGCGAGCGCTCTGCGACTTAATAATGTTTTCATCAATATATGCACATGTCTGGTTTCTCCTATAGCTGTTTGTAAAGAGGAGTGGAGAGAGAGAGAGAGAGAGATGAATACTGCTATATAATGTTCATTGTTTCTGTAACTTTTCTATTCTTTTTTTTTTGCACTTTGCCCAAGGCCAAGCCAGTTACATTTCAATCAAAAGATTCATTGTAAAGTCATTATCCCAAACTAGGCCCCGATAATTGGCTGTCATTTTGCATAGTGGCGGCACTCCGGCTGCGGGGCAAATGACTGCGGTGTTATCTTTCACTTTTAAGGAAAAATAATGGACAATTTATCATTAATCTTCTCCGGGAAATAATAACAAGTTAAATGTCATTCCCCGTGTCGCGCCTTTACAAATAAAATGGTGTCGCTCCGGGCTGAGGCTGATCACTGACCGACCTGTCCTCTTCAGCACAAACAACGCTGGCCTGTCTGCTCCTCTGTACTGCACAGATACACGTAATATGAGATATAATCAAAGCTTTTCTTATTTTATATTGTGTATTGTTATTTAACTTTGTGTTGTAAATGTTACTGCTTGGGTTTTTGTGATTTTTTTTAAAATCATGATAAAAAATTGCTGAATTTCTGGTATGTTGCAACACCAGTAGGGTTGGCTCATGACCCGTTCATTCTGTGGGGCCTCATCAGTAAACAATATCAGATAAATGGGAGAGTGAAAGGGGGACATCAGCAGAGGACGGCACTCATTCCCATTCGTTTAGCGGATTAGTTTCCCGCGAAGGACGAGACAGAATGTCTTGTTTGGCATTCAGAGGCAACTGAGCCCCCAGAGGAACCTGTTTGAACAGGGATCAATTATCAATCAGTCTATAGGCGAGGGCCAACACGAAGGATGCACAGATTAACAAAGCTATACCAGTTGTGTTGACAAATAACCTCTGAGATCCTGTCAATGAATGCACACGGACAAACGCCTTTGGCTTTGACACTGGCCCCCGCCGAAACACCCAATTCAGATTAAGGCCGCCACAGAGTTTCATAACAACAATAGATTAATGGATTATTACGTCTGGTCGATCACTGGACATCATTTCGGGCCCCTATTGTCATTTCATTGGTATTAAGCCCCCTGACTGGCCACTGGGCAGCTTTGCTCTTCTAGGCTTCCATTACTTGGTCAATGAATAATGTCATCAAATCACAGCATCTTTTCTGCTGTTTAATCTTCTTATGACATGATAATAATCAGCATGATCGAGCAAAATCTCATTCAGAAAAATGAGACTACACGGACACAAAATGACACTCTTAACAAGGCTGGGTCCCAAACTAGACACACAGATTTAAAGATTTAGCCCATAAAAATGGGCTAAAGAACAACTTTCAAAACCAAATGGACATGTCATGTGATGATAAAAAAGCTTTAAAAGAGTCATTAAACTATAAAAAGATTATTTTCTTTAGCTAGACTTTTAAGAACATGGAGGAAAAATCCAATAATCTGGTTTAAACTGTGACCAAACCAGAAATCACGTGACCATCAAAAGTTTGACACATTCTTGAAGATTTTTACTTCACTTAATTTGGAGGAAATGCATTTCAGAGCTTTCCTCGCCCTTCATAACTCATAGGAGTTGTCACATATTATCCTCGTATCAATCCCTTATAGATAATCAATCAGTTCGAGAGGAAGAAATATCTTCAATCCAATTAATCCCAGTATAGACGAAGCCACTAGAGGGACACGTTATCTTTACTGTCTCGTTGCAGGCAGGGTCCGAATCAATGCAACTCACAGAACCAGAATCAGTGACAGGGTCCATAAAAACAGAGCAGCGCTAAAAGCAGAATGGGAATAATATTTTTTCACCTCGTTCTGAATGGACACCTAAAGATCTTCAACTGCTCTGAAGAACGAGATTTCACGACTTTTGTTTTTCTCTCTCTTCTCTCTACCAATTGCTTAGAATCAGAATCGCTTCCAACGGCGAGGTTAGTAAACATACAGGAACCTGTCTTGGGGACATTGGTGCAGAAACTGACACTGCTTTCACATCATGTACTGAGGCAACATGGGGCGAGGCCAACAGGACCTCATCGTGCAAAAGAGAGAATTGTGGAGCACTAAAAATAACAATAACAATGATAAGCATGAATTATGGGAGAATCTTGTGTGTGTAAATCAAATAGCATCAATTCAAATTGACTCATGGATATCAAATGCATTTCACCATCAGATGGAGTCATGCATTTTACACCAACTGTGCTTGCTAACACACCAGCAGCTGCTGCATGGCTTCAGTTTTTAAAAGGTTTACCAGATGAGGAGTTGAATCGGACCAAATGCTATTGTTTGCTAATGTCACCATCCCACCATCCCATGAATGAGCAGCGTCTTAATTCTTCCACAACGGACATAATAGAGCTTTGAGAGCGTTATAGGGCGCCGCTCTGCCGCGTGACTACATTAACAGCAGTGGTTAGAGTGTCCATTTGGAGGTCATGGCCTCCGTCTCCGGGAGGGCAGGTTGAAGGCCAGCAGACCTTGGGGAGGGCGAAGGGTAAAGCGGTGGTTACAGGGGGGGCCTCGGAGAGCAAACAGGCTCTGGTAATCCTGACCTTCCCCTTTTCTCCAGCAGCCAAGAGTTGACCGTGACGGCTAAGAACCGCGGTTACTCCCCGGGCACGTCTGGGCCCCGCCCTTAAAGCCAGGCAAACAGGATCGATGCAGGTCTGTGGACGCAGACAGACGGGGCTGGTGGTGGGGAGGCTGACTGGGAGGACCGGGGAGCAACACCACGAAGCTGTGGAGGGATTACAGACCATTAATAACATGTGTTGGGACGAGGGGAAGGCCGATATGTCGGGTTGATATTGGCTTTTCAGTAAAAATCAGATATCGGCTGGTCAAGGTTGCCCACTGCCGATATGATGGAGGTGGAGGTACTTCAGTTTGTGATTTCCTACGTTTCCCAGCATGACTTTCAACAACCCCCAGAGAAAGTGCCTCAACTTGTGGCTCTCAGCTTTGAGTTTTATAGGTGAAGATATGAAGAATGATTAGCGCTAGTGCTAGCGATAGCAATAGCATAGTAACAGCAAGAGAGTTTTTCCAGTCGAGGCAAACACAGAGTCGTTTCCTTTACTCAAAACACCACGTCTTGTGGCTGCATTGCATTCTGGTCTATTGAGGCTACTGTCCTGTATTGGTACCAATATAATTGCTATACCAGGTATGGGTATTGGTATGGAGATTTAGTGTCCCATAACGGTCTAGATGCTGTTCCAGACGATTTTCCATCATGCCAAGAATCCTGCCAAGAAAAACAATCTGGGGGAAACTGAATCCTGAACTGAATCCTGGTGGGGTTTTTTTTCTTTTTGGCAAGAATTAAATTTAAAAATGCTTAATATCATCACAACATATTGGCTATTGGCAGCCTTGATCCTAACATACTGGTATATTCAAGAAAGGTACTTTGTGACATAATATAAAAAAAATCAATTTTTCACTAGCTGGTCCATTTTGGAACAATTCAAAATCCAACTCCTTCATGCACTCGCAAAGAAATAGAGTAGAGAATAATCTCTTCAAATGTAATCTTGTGATTTGTTGTCAGTTTGAAAGCAGCATGGAAAGAGGACGGCAGTCTGGTACAAGACTGGCTCACTTTTATACTGGACCTGTATACAGCCATCTTCCCATTCCCCTTGAATACACTCCAGCAGCCAAAAACATTTCACTGTGCAACATAGGAACCACTCCAAGATCATGAAACCACTGTAAATATGAACGTTATGATCATGGGTTACTCGTGTTTAACAGGCTGTTAACGTGTTCCTCACTGTAGTGTTCTTTACTGTGGTGTTCCTCACTGTGGTGTTCCTTACTGTGGTGTTCCTCACTGTGGTGTTCCTTACTGTGGTGTTCCTCTCTGTGGTGTTCCTCACTGTGGTGTTCCTCACTGTGGTGTTCTTCACTGTGGTGTTCCTCACTGTGGTGTTCCTCACTGTGGTGTTCCTCACTGTGGTGTTCTTCACTGTGGTGTTCTTTACTGTGGTGTTCCTCACTGTGGTGTTCTTCACTGTGGTGTTCTTCACTGTGGTGTTCCTCACTGTGGTGTTCCTCACTGTGGTGTTCTTCACTGTGGTGTTCCTCACTGTGGTGTTCTTCACTGTGGTGTTCCTCACTGTGGTGTTCCTCACTGTGGTGTTCTTCACTGTGGTGTTCCTCACTGTGGTGTTCCTCTCTGTGGTGTTCCTCACTGTGGTGTTCTTCACTGTGGTGTTCCTCACTGTGGTGTCCTTCACTGTGGTGTTCTTCACTGTGGTGTCCTTCACTGTGGTGTTCCTCACTGTGGTGTTCTTCACTGTGGTGTCCTTCACTGTGGTGTTCCTCTCTGTGGTGTTCCTCACTGTGGTGTCCTTCACTGTGGTGTCCTTCACTGTGGTGTTCCTTACTGTGGTGTTCCTCACTGCTCTTCCCAGAGATCACCTGTCAATCAAACAGTGTGTCCAGTACTGTGACGTCTTTCTCCTTGGATTTTCTGTTGATGGAGTTTGAGTTCCTGTAGGTGGCGCTCTTCTCTCTTCTTCTCTGTTCAGCTACGGTGGCTATCGCTGCTCATGCTAACTACCCAGTTCTTCTTCTGCTGCTGTGTACCACGTGCTGTGTGTAGGTTGAATCACTAGTCCCAGTTTTATAATCGCTTTATTTCCTGTAGTGGTTTCTTCTATTTCAAGTGTTCTGCTCTGAGATCTGAGATTTTATTAGCTAGTTTTACATCCTTGTCTCTGTGAAGCACTTTGTTTTGAAAAGTTATACATAAATACAAATAAATAAGAAATATATAAATGAAATTATTTGTATTATCATTATATTAGTATTGTTATTATTATTATATTATATGTATGTATTTCATATGAAAATGTCACAGATTATTGCTTTAAGAAAGAAAGCTGTATAGATAGTAAATTTGAATCCATGTTGATGCAGTGTTTCCAAAAAATAAACCCCTTCCCCAGGCATTTAAGTATCTTACACACACACACACACACACACACACACAGTCCTGAGGGTTAGCAGGGTGCTTTTGGGTCCCATCTGCAGGGGGTCAATGAGAGCAGCTTTATGAAAACACTGGGAGCGGATCCTCATGGGAACCCAACCCTCCCCTGGCGACTCCACACAGTAAATTACAGGGGTGACATGATTTCTCCATTCCCTGCGGACAGTATACTGTAAATATACTGTAAATATACTGTAAATATTGTGTTGTTCTTTTATTGTAAATACTGTGTACTGTTGCCCTTTGCACATTCCCGTTGAGCATTGCCACTTTTTCATTTCACTGCACACCCCGTGTGTGTATGTGACAAATAAAGTTCTTGAATCTTGAATCTTGAATCTTGAATCAGACAGCCAGAGACCCACTGACAGAGTCTGTTAAACTCCCTACTTACTCCACTTGGATCTCCCTCTCGCTTTTGTTCCACTGTATTAGCTCAACCCCTTCAAGACCCCAGCAGACTGCCCTGCCTCTCGGCTCCATCTTTTCGTCCTTTTTCTAACGCAATGTGTTCGTTGTTGCTCTGTCTGTAACCTAAACCACCATCTTGGCCAGGTTGTCCTTGGTAGAGAGTGTCGATGACCACGGGACACACAAGTGTTTTAGGGTGGATTTTATTCTTTGAGGCGCTGCTATCCAACCCAGGAATATCCTTCTGTAAGGGTTTAGTGCCCCATGATGGTCTAAATGCTGTTCCAGAGGCTTTTGCAAAGAATAAACACTGAATACTTGTTTTTTATGGAACAAATCTTTTGCCATGAAAATTGTCACAGCACAAAATATCTGTTCAAGAAATAAAATAAATCCATCAGGCTTCAAAAAAAACCCAAATCGTGGAAACATGGAGCCTGTTGGAAACTTCAAATTGCCCTCTGCTGATAGAACAGCTGACTAGCCAGTATTGACTCAGGGACAATAGCTCACATGTCTGAGTGTTTCTCTGTGGTGACTGGACGTCTTCCTGCTGGGACCAGATTAGCCTCTCGGTGGGGGGCCGCCGGGGAGAGGAAGTATCAGAGGAGGACAAACACAAGGACGAATCAGCTCGCCTCAGTATTCATCACCAACACACAGCGGCCGAGCGTCTCCTCTGCACCGGGAGAGGCTGAGACCAACCACATGGAGGGATCATGTGGAGAGTCGTGTGTGATGTGGTTGAGCTTTCCATTTCCTTTTTCCCTTTTTTTAATTAGGATTTCTATTAGCTGCCACAGTGATGAGCGCCGTCTTCCTGGGGGACACAAACACAATATAATATTAAGTAAAAGGAAAATAGGTTACAGGGGCTGGAAAAAATAGTTCAATTTCATAGATTGTTAAAGGCCAAATGAAGAGTTTGTCTCCAGAATGTTTCCATTTCAGAAAAAGTCATTACCTGAAATTGATTGTGTAATATCACCAAAATAAAGAGGACATGTGTCAATCATAGGTAGGGTCAGGGTCTGTTTACATTCTGGACATCTCATTTTAGCAGGAAACTCAAATGAAGCTCTTAATTTAAAAAAAAAAAAACACATTAAAAAATAACTATCACCTGAAGTTCCTCATCCAAGACCACCAAAGGGGAAGGAAGGAGGAAGTCCATCCTGTCTTAGTGTTTTACAAACCCTTCAGACAGTAAAGAGAGGACAGAAAGGAAAGTGTGGAGAAAGAAATATATAGTATGAGCTGGACTCGCACCCAACCTGTCACATCCTGTCACATCCTGTCACCTCCAGTCACATCCTGTTCAAAAATGTGATAATACTTAATAAAACTAAAGGTATCTAGCGCTCTGATCTGGTGCTCAGGCCATAGTGTGGTTTCCTTTATTTGATTATTTATTAACTCAATCAGATTTAAATAATCAGAATAACGTTGGTTATTTCAAACATAGTTTCACTAAACTGATCATCACTAATGTCAGCCTGAGGGAGGAGGACATCACCAACAGATGGCGTCAAATACAAACTTATTTGGATTGTACTGCTTGTCTCTGTCTGTCAGTATTTACTGCTGGCTCGTAGGTATTTACATTGGGAAGCAATTCAATACTTCAGTAGGAGAAACTTCATTTTAACACTATTGAGTTTAGTGAAGAACAACACGAGGCTCTCTGAGAGGAAAGATAGTTGTCCCTCAACATGTCAAACACAGACAGTGACATGAACCTAAGACCCTCCTCTTTACTGAATGATTGACAGGTCCTGAGGTCGCTGCGCGTTCCCACGTGGACCTCAACCGCAGTTTAGCAGATAATTAAAATATAAATCGGACAAAGAGCACTAAGTCCCGGTTAAGCGTTACAAAGGGAGAGCCCACATCCCCAGAGCTGGTAAACCAACACCGCATTATTAAGCCCACAAAGATAAACATGCCGCTTTCTGCCAGCTGTTCAGGACAAGTGTTGCCCGCGCCGAGGCGGCCAGCGTCCGCTGCCTTCAAGGACTGTCGGAAATCTCTTAATTTAAAGGGCAGCGCATATGAACGACCCAATTGTTAGATACGAATGCGAAGTCAAAATGTTGTATGATACAGGAGTTGCAGAGATGGGTCGTTTAGGTGGCGTGTGTTGAGGGGAAAATGTAATGGAGTGTGGAAGCCGTACCGAGCAAACGTGAAGGCGACGTGCAGGAGGCGGCCAAGTTTGACTTCAACCCAAATGGGCCTGGTTGGTAAACATGAGCGTGTGGTGCACTGGGTATTGAAGTTCAAACAGTAGAGGTAGTTTAGACGGTGCAGAGCTACTTCCTGCTGTAGTGGCAGAATAAAGAGGAGCAATGTGCATCAGGTGCAGGAGGTGAAGGAAGTTAAAGCGGCACTGGTGGCTCCAACTGGCAGCAAGAGGTAGCTGTTGGCAGCAAGCTACCTCTTGCTGCCAACAGCTACCTTGCCTAGTGCCGCTTTAACTTCCTTCACCTCCTGCACCTGATGCACATTGCTCCTCTTTATTCTGCCACTACAGCAGGAAGTAGCTCTGCACCATCTAAACTACTTTTAAAAACGACTTTTATCACAGGTTCAGTTATATCATTATTTCTGAAGAATAAGCACATGAATGCCACGATAGCTCAAAAGTTGCAGCTTTTCCAGGGAGCACCTGAATGCAGCAGGAGGATTCAGGGCAGGCTGGGAGTCGGCTGCTCCACGGCCTATGCCTTTTGGCGCTGAATTAATCTCCTGTCCTGTTTAGATAGGATAACAGTCTACCGGCAGACAATGACACACAGACCCGCTCTGAATTCATCAGATCTGTTTGGAATTTCAATAACTGGGCCGACATTACTGAGAATAATCGCCTCGTGGTCGGAATAAAGATTTTATTTAATTGGAATCCATTCCCTTTAATATAGACATATGTACTCCTAACTAGGCCTGACCAGTGTCCATGTAGCAGAGGATTCATAATCCTACATAGAATCACCAAAACTTTAATTTATGTTGACTTTTAATTAGAACAAATGATATTAAATTGTCCTTAGTGAAGGATTGAGTGACTGAAGGGTTTTGATTGCAAAATATGACAATATAGAACTGAAGAAATGGATTAAGTTGAATCTGAGTTTAGGGTTGCTTCTTGTAAATAAATAAATAAACATATGTTGGTATCAGATCTTCATAATGAGTAGCATAAAGCCTACTATCACTCAACATAGTGTTGTTATCATGGAGCACCGGAGTGAGCGAACGATCTACCAGGGACACATGCATGATGTTGGAAGGAAGAGGACAGTGAGGAAAGGAAGGAAGGACATAAAAATAAGAGCTAAGGAGTAATGTGACCACACAGCACCGGGTTTCCAAACCAGGCAAGCCCTCTGGTCCAACGGTCTCTATCGATGCAAGTTGAGTTATGGTCTGGTGTGTTCACCCCCCCATCCTCTCTCTGGCTCCGTCCATGATCCCTGTTCCCTCCAGATAAAAACTCATTAGGGCGCCGTGGGCCCCGGGGCCTCTCCCCAGTGGATACCGGATCTCCTCTGCACAGCCTAAATATTTGGATTGCCGTAAAGCCCAGAAACACCAGAAACACTAGTATCACCAGTATTCACAGACCCCCCCCCTTACAGCTGCTGTAATAAGACAGAAGATGATACCGATGTGGAATACAGAAACTTGAACCTACTAATGTTTTCATCATCTTCAGGTTAACGGAGCATTGTAGTTGGAAACACAGAAGTACCACAGGAGAACCTTTTTGGTGCTGTAAAGATGAAATTCTCCAAATCAGCAGTATTAAAAGAACTTTTTAACCAAATCACAATTACTTACTACCAGAATATACAAAAAGTGGCCATAAAATACATTAGAAAACTGTAGTGAAATATATTTTGAACACATTTTCTTCCTGTTGACAACCGCAAAAACATTTTGAAACAGATCTCTTAGAGGTGAGAGATATCTGTGCGAAGGAAACGTATGATGCTAAAGGTTTCTCTCAGGTGCTCGGGTTGGAAAATATAAACACTTCACCAGGAACTTGCACGATTGCATATTTGTCGTTTTTGCAGCAGTTGGCCTCTTTTGCTTTCCTTCCTGGTTTATCGGTGTGCAGGTTCTCGCTGGGCTCTTTCTGCAACACGCCTCTGAACACATTGTGATGTGAAATGTGTATTTTTGCAGTACGGGCGGTCGCAGCTGCGGCGGGCCCCGTGAATCTGTGTTGACGTTGAGTGTCACGTACAAGGACAGGAGCCGGGCGTTTCATTACGTCCAGCAGGGTTGAGAATGTGAGCCCTGATTAGGTGTCTAATTACCCAGTTTAAAGTCTAAGTAGGCCATTTGCACTCTGGTGCTTGAACTGGATCCATCTCAGGCCGGTTCGATCTGTTTCTCTTGGCCCCATAGATAGTGCCCTGTGTGGCAGCTGGTGTCCTTATTGTCTACCAGTGTGTGTGTGTGTGTTTGTGTTCAATCACAGCACTCCATCTTCCATAGTGGATTAGCCGTGGTTATGTAACAGCTGTCGGTGTCAGCCTCGGTCCTCTGATATGAATCTCTGTTGCCTGATGAGGGGATGATTGACAGCTCCGCTCCCAGAATAGACGAGGAATCTCCCTTTGATGAGGTCCTAAACTCGGAGGGTTGATCTCTTTACGGGGCTCTCCATAGAAATCTCTCTGGTCTCCCTTTGATTGGCGGGGATAATAACTTAATTAGACAGATTAGTTTGTCAGAAAATATTGCTAAAGATTTCAGCCCCTCGTTCAGAGCCTCTAAGATGCCTTCATGACTCGAGAATAGGTTTTGTCCCTTTTAGCGATTAGGGGACGCCAAGAGAGGTCAGGCAGCCTTACGACCCCATGCAGGCTCATGTTGCATTGGAAAATAACAAGCAGTGGGCATCATATCAGTCAAGAAAGCGTGGAGAAGGTCCTCTGAATCAATGGCCTCAGTCAAACCGTCTACCTGCTGTTACCGGTGATGCCCAACAGATGTCGCTGCAGGCTTCAGTTGGTGTCTGTAGTCCCTTGACACCCCGTATTCCCTCTCCCTGAATGCAAACATGACAAAGGTTTCCAGGAATGCATCGGGGAAGCGAAGATGCAAAAAGAGAAGAAATCCGGGTGTTATCGGGCGATCAGGAATCCATCACAACACGCTGCCGTGTGGGTGAAACATCACCGGGCCCCCGATGATGAATGGAAAACACTCTTACATGCATTTGTTAGATAGACTTGTGGTGCAGTCGAGGTTGCACACAGGCACACAAAAGATACTCCACCTTTTCATCAGTCCAGTTCATCTTCACTTGCACTTGTTTTACAGTTAAAACAGACTCAGAGCTCTGGGTGTGTCAGATTGCATCCGATAACACAGTAAACCAAATTGACCAACTTTCTGCCATTCATTGCATCTGGCAGTCCGAGCAGTTCTGAGTGTTTTAAAAAAAAACACTGAGCTGCTACTTGATGCAGGTCTGGACGTAACACAACCACGACAGATGGTGGAGTCGCTGCATTTCTTGCTCCTCACAGTATGCAGTTACAATTTTAGGACTTCTACCCATCGAACCTCCTTCATTCCTCTGGCAAAAGTGCCTCCTTCCATTGCCAAAACTCCCTCTTGGCAACGCAAAAATGTTTTACTCCTTCTTTCCACTCACAAAACTCCTTGAAACAACATCCACCAGAAACCGGTTTCCTCCCAAACCTTTTTGTTTCTGGCCTCTACGCTTGGTTTGTTTGAACTGACAAAACCCTTCAGTCCCCCGGTGAAAACCTGCTGCAAAACAAAACCCTTCCTCCAAACTAGTTTCTTCTCCTATCAAGACTTAGTGGCAGATTTCTGATATCTAAAATGACAGGGCTGTAATGGACAGCCTAAATTTATGAACAAGTATAAAACAGTTTCTGCACATTTGGTCCTGTGTGCTGTGAAATAAGATCGGAGGAGTGAAGGGGTGTAAATGAGGATGGAGGACGGATAAATTCAGCATTAGCGGGGGAGTATTGACAGTGGGAAGAAGGAGTATTGACCAGGGGAAGAAGGTATTATTGACGGGAGGAAGAGAAACGCCTCAGTAATGGCCGCTGTATTACCCACCTCATCAGCTACTACTCCACTACCGATGTCACCTAGAAACTCCCGGTGCTCTTTAAATGTCACGGATGCAGGGGTTTATGAAGCGGACCGTGCTGCTGCTGCCGTCTGCTCGGTCGCCACTTCAGAGCCACTCTGTTGACTCAGTCTTTACCTGAGTGGAAAATCTCAAGTGCTTCTGTCAAAATACCCACCAAGATTTCCCCCCGAGGAACAAAGAAAAGGGTTTGTCTGTCAACCCAAATTGGCCCGAAAGTAGAATTTCATACTTGGGTGGCAGGAGCTCAGAGGTTAGAGAAGAGGGCTTTTTGACTGGAAGGCTGTCGGTTCGAATCCTCGATCCTCGATGGGCGGGGGGGAAGTGAAGGAGTGATGCTTAAAAAACTGGATAAATAAAGGTAAAAGATAATCCACCTGCTTCAGTGGCTAGTAGGCTTACAGGCCAGAGCCACTGTAATATATAAAGATATCCTTGGGCTTCATGTTACAACGCCAAAAGAAGATATCTGTTCTTTCCCCAGACGTTAAAGGTTGACTAAGACATCTGAAGACAAATCTTTTGAATGTCTGAATAAAATCTCTCTGAAAATATCTCTTACAGTTGCTTCATCACAGCTGGTGTAGTCCATCTGTGTACGGGGCTCAAAAACACCGCCGACGTGCCCTTGAGCACGGCGGTAAACCACGACAACACCTGCATCTCTCTTGGTCTGTCTAAAGAAAAGCGGCTGTAAGGGATTTTATATGTTTGCATGTACAGGAGGAAAGACAAACTCCATTACCTGTAAATTGGCCAGTTAAGTAAAGTTAACCTTAATTAATGATCCTCTTAAAGTGTTTGTCAATGGAGGACACAAAGTACAGAAACACACTGGGGGGGGGGGGGGCTTCACCATGTATTGATTTTCTCACATGTGATTGGAGCACAATCCAGCACAGCATCACTCACAACACCAGCAGGCTTAACTGGCCCCATTCCTCCCATCAGTCACGTGACCCGTCACATGACACGTGACCTCACGCTCCCCTGGTCATCTGAGGTCGTCTGTAGCAGCAGCAGGTGACGGTAGGTTCAGTTTCTGTACAGATGTTAGAAATCCCACACGGTCCCACGTGCTGCCCTCCGACTTCACCGCTGTTCTATTTTCATTTTATTTATTTAACCTTTATTTAACCAGGAAGGTCAATTAAGAACAAAGCCTGGCAAAGGATGCTTGGTGGGAAATTGGGGGGGGGGGGGGGGAAACAAAACAAGGAAACAAGACAAGAAGGCTAGCAGTTAGCAGAAAAAACACATTAAACAGTAATGTTGAAGATAAAGCAGCAGAGGAGGAAACTGGAGGGACAAATAACACCAGCCACAACAAGAACACCACTAAAGGTTATTGAAACACATGGCAGCACCGATAGAGACGTTAGTGGTTGATCCCAGAGAGGAACAGTTTGGAAGAGCCAGCAGAACCGAGTCATGATATTTGCTGTACATGTTCTGGAAACAAGTGATGCAGTCCAACAATCACGATGTCAAACTGACTAACAGGGTTGTTCCACAAATACACGTATTTCACAAAAACCTGGTTGGTTAAATGTCATGACGTGGTATGACATTTGGTGCAGGTTGGGGGTGGAGTGGGAGTGCTGCTCACACATTCCTCTTCAACCCCCTTCAACATGTTTTTAACCCAAATCATGACAATAACAATCTTTATTTATTTACCACTTTTCATAATACAGTTGCAAAGTGTTTTACAAATGATAAAAAACACACAAAATCAACAATAAAACAAGGGAAGAAATATAAAAGCAAGACGAGTGATAAAAGGGAGATCAAAAGCAATGATAAAAAGTCATTACATGAAAGCAAATCTGTCAAAATGAGTTTTAAAAGTAATTTAAAAGACCATCCAGCATCCAGCAGCCAGGACCGTCGCCTCCAACAGCCACCAGGGACCTCAGGACCTCAGGCTAGAGGATCCGGATCACACAGGGGTTAAAAGGTCGGGTGATGCAGCTTCATAATTACTAGAAAGACAAAACTGATTCTAGGTCAGCAGGTAGAGCCTTTATGAATGGGAGGGTGGCCTTGGGTAATGGATAAGTAGTGGTTATAAGGTGCAGGGCGAGAGAGTCGAGCCTGCACACCAGGAACTCCATTCAAGCTCCTTTGTTAGACGTTTTGATCCAACATGGATCTCCTTCAGGTCAACATAGTGAACACTGCTCTTCTTAATGGCATTGTTATTGTATAGTGACAGGTCTTATTACTGCTCTGACTAGCTGAGACATTTGGCCCTCATGATCCGGGACTTCCAAGTCGGCTGCTAAACAGCGTTGCATTCATGGTCTATTCTGTCAGAAGGTCAAACCCAGAAGACAAACACTAAACACACATGGATGTCCTGCAGCTTGAAGTGTTAGTCATGATGGTTTCTTACTGTTACTGACACAAAATCTGATTTCTCCGCCATGTTTAGAAGGTGAAAGGTTACACTGAGTCATAACTTTCCTAACTGGGAAATTTTCCCAATAGGAAATTTGGTTTTCCAATATATCCGATAGCACATGAATGCAGGGAGAGTCTGTTAGGTTTGGTGTGGACTGCTAGACCTACCTAACTCCACCCATATATAGACAGTATATATATATATGGGCTTAGGAGCAGTTGTAACTATTTTGTTTGACCTGATGTTGTCTAATGAAGGTGTATGAATGGAGTCCCTAGTGTGTGGGCTCTACTATCTTTATTTAAAGTGGCCTTGAGGTCAGAGATCGAGACTGAATGTTACTGGTTCGTTGCCCACCCGTTGCCAGAGAGCTTTGAGCAAGGCACCTGAGTCGAGTTGATAAATAACCCACTCCCTGGCCGTGTGCAGCGTGTCTGCTCTGAGACCGAGCCCAGCCAAGCCGTAGCATGGCAGCCAAATACTACGTCTGGAACATTTGGCCGTATGACAGAGCTCCGGGGTGCGTCGATGTACATTAACCTTCCATACACGACACAATCAGGAGGTTGGCTCGCGGTGTGACAGCCAGTTCACTCTCAGAAGTAAAGCATGGTGGCTGCACTGGGCGTCTTCCAGGTGGGAATATGAAGCAGGGCCTCGGAGGTAATATGTAACTGCTAAAAAGGAACATACAATGGTTGAGGATTTGAATTTGTATATTGATCACCAATCCCTCTCAATCCAATATCTTATTAGTTATAGGTTATTGAAAATAGCATAAACAAATAGTATTTTTTGTGTTTTTGAAATGGCATTTTTTGTTGACATACAAGCATCCATAGGTGAAGTAATGGCAAGAAACAGAACTGACATGTGATTTAGAAAGACTCGATATTTTCAGGTTAATTGTATTTCTTAAGATATATCACAATCTAGCTCAGCACGTCTATTCTGATGTACTAATCTGTAGTAAATGTGATTTGATACACCTAAAGGAAAAATCTAACACTCAAAAATAATAATACAAAAAAAAAAAAAATGTGACGGAAAGTGACTCACCTTTCACACAACATTTAAAGTGCTTGTATGAGTGTGTATACAAGAATGTGTGAATTATGAAGAGCCACTTCAAGCAACTTAATTTGGGCTTCGTGTGTTTTACCAAGACAGCCCGCCGGTGAGGCGTTCACGTTCACTTTGATTTGATTTGAAACAGGCCCGGCGCGAGCAGAACGTACGAAAACGCACATTCCGACGTATAGCATTGCAATCCCTTCTCATATAAACCACATGTAGTGAGGTGGTGCTGAACTTCCTTGTCCTGCAGAAAGAGGATAAAGGCGTGACGTCGCTGCCTGCAGAGCGGCCCGGCAGGAGGAGCGGCGGGGACACGCTGCAGCAGACTGCGAAACGCGAGGCAGGAGGGCGAAACAACCAGCAACAACAACGACGACAACTTTACCGAGACCGGAACCGTAATGCGGCACCGCCAGGCAGCCCTGGACATAACGTGACCGTGCATCTTGACGCTGAGCGTGGAGGGGGGGGAAACGGCGGAGGGAACGCGCTGAGCTTCGCCTCGCCTCGCCTCGGCGTGTCGGTCTGGATGTGGAAATGTCCTCGGTAAACGCAGAGGAGGACCAGAGATGGGCACCGACGCACGTCCAGGTGACGGTGCTGCGGGGCAGGGGCTTACGAGGCAAGGGCAAGAACCAAACCAGCGACGTGTACACCATCATCCAGGTGGGGAAGGAGAAATACTCGACCTGCGTGGTGGAGAAGACCACCGCTCCGGAGTGGAGGGAGGAATGCTCCTTCGAGCTGCTGCCCGGGGTGCTGCAGGACCGGGGACGGGGCGCCTACCCCCCGGGGAGCAGCGACCTGATCCTCACCGTCATGCACCGGGCGCTCATCGGGATGGATGTGTTTCTCGGACAAGTGGCGATCCCGCTGGATAAGGCCTATCAGGACAACATATGCATGAAGAACGAGTAGGTTGCATTGTATGGTTCAGCAGTTTATAAGTGTGTGTGTGTGTGTGTGTGGTTTTTGGTTTCACCGTACAGACACTGACCCCGGCCCGGTCCAGGCAGTGCTCCCTGGTCATTGAAGGCAGCAGCAGGGTGTTTCTGTCTGCGGGCTGCCTGTCCTGTGTGGAGGGTCTGTGGTGTAAACACAGCTGTCAGGTCGGTGGTGCTGCTGCATCAGGGCTCTGCAGACACACCCTCCTCCACCTAAAACCTTCTAGAAACCTCAAATCCCGTCCACGGAGGTTTCCAGATGTATAAAAGGGGTTATTGGTGTTATTTCTTTGTTGCTTTTTCACTCTTGACAAATGTTTTTTCCCCCCGATAGCTAAGGCATGACGTACCAGGGAGGATTACTGCCTGTCCCAGTTCCAAGGATTATCTAACACTTTAATGATCTGAAAGCTGTGAGGTATTTTTAGTGTAACATGTTATTTTCCGACATCCCAGCCCCCCCCCCCCGGAGGTCTGGGGTTAAAGAGGAGCTGTGGTTGGATGTGGCGTAGCCTCAGTTTACACCAGGTCCACCCCCGGATGCTCTCCAGGAGTTACTTTGCGATCAAGTGTTGTCATTTTGTTGTGTCCACTTTCCCTCAACCTGCCTCGTCTACTTCTGCTTCACTTAGCGATTTCCTACGTTTCCCAGAATGCCTTGCAACAGCCTCTAGAGAATGGGTGTGAACTTGTGACTTGCAGCTGCTACACATGTAGGTGGGGAGAGCGATAGCAGAGGGAGAGTTTTTCCAGTTGAGGAAAAAGTGAGAGTCACGTCCCATACTCAAAATGTAGCATGTCTGGTGGCTGCATTGCATTCTGGTCTATCTCGGCTACTGCATTGCATTCTGGTCTATCTACTGTCGGTGGAGAAATTGGTCTCTCTCCTCTGATTGGTCTCTTTCTCCTGTATGATTGTTGATCGTCGGTCTAGAAAGAAGCCCTTGCTCTTTGATTCTGATTGGCTGACACCAAAACCAGACAGTTACCGTTGATGTTTTAGATCAATGAGACATTTTCTGATATCAACCGCTGTAGCTGCTGGAAATATCTCGACATCGTCTACGTTTTGGTCACCAAACAAGAAAATGGGCCCAGAAAACTAAAAGTACATCACCAATAACTGTATTTAAGTGTGTGTCAGTCCTATAATAATAACTGGTACATTCCCCTGGACATCCCCCTTCCTCCTGACAGCCTGTCACAACAACCTGACATGGTGTTGACTAAGCACAGATTGAGTAGATTGACTGAATTATGAACCAAAATGTCCCTCCCGCCCTCTTTCCTCCCTGCAGACCCACAGTGGGTCGGTGGAACTGACTAACAACTGACTGTCTGTGTTGTTTCCCTGTAGAGGGGAACCAGTCGTCTCCTGACAGCCCCGTCGAGGCTGGTCACTTGAAGGTGACAGTCAGCCCGTGGAGATGATGTGTCAGCAGTTTGGTGCCTTGGTACATTCAGTGTCTCCATGTGGCATTCAATGAATCTGGGTTGGTCAATAGTAACACCCTCGCATGGTGACCGTCCAGCTGAATGTGAACCACAGTGGAGGAGAGACTGATCTTTTTCATGCTAAGCTAGCGTGCTAAAGACAAAACCCAACTCTACAGTTTATATATGTTGTATGTTATAACCAGCTATTGGTGATGTACTTGGTATTTCTGTGTCCATTTTGTGGTTTGGTGGTGTTTTTCTTATTCCCATGGGTGACTGGCTGAAATGTAGATGATGCAATGTCACGTCAAGATATTTCCAGCAGCTACGACGAGTTTGATAGCAGAAAAATATTTCATTAATATAAAACATCAACGGTCAACATTTTGGTGTCGGCCAATCAGAATCAAAGAGCTTCGTTCTAGACCGACGATCAACAATAATACAGGAGGAATCCATCGGAGGAGAGGAGAGAGACCAATTCCCCCACCGACAGTAGGAGATAGACCAGAATGCAATGCAGTAGCCGAGATAGACCAGAATGCAATGCAGCCACAAGACTTGTTTAGCTTTGAGTAAGAATGCAATAAGTCCAGGCCTGTTCTCTGGGGGTTGTCGAAAGGCATTCTGGGAAATACAGGCACCACTAACTGAAGTAGAAGTAGAGGAGGCAGGTTGAGGGAAAGTGGGAAATTACAACTCTTCATCACAAAATAACTCCTGGATGGTATTGGACATCACAGATTGATGATATATAACAGCAGAAGAGGATGAGAGGGTGGAAGTTTCCTTTAAGAGTAAAGCAGAGTAGTTTGTTTTATCTTTGGGGGTCTCATGATGGAGCAGGATTAGGGCTTTGTTGTTTAAATTTAACTTTATGTGCACAGAGATAAATGACGGCGATAAAATCCGATGATTAAAAATCACAGAAAGAAGAGACCCAAAAAATCCAGGTGACGAGCGGAGACACAACAGCTTTGTGCTCTGTTGGTTCTCCAGACATCTCCAGCGTCCCGTTCGTTTATCACCGTCGCCAGACAAAAAACGCATATCTGCAAAGAGAACATTTTTCAGGAACTAAATGCTTAATCTCTCATTGGCGGATATTTATTTTTGAGAGTACACAACAGGGTGTTGGCAGGTTTCTAGGGTTGTGAAACTCACTCCACGCACAAATGACCACGTTGTCTTTCAGTTCAAAACGACAAAATCGCATTTATCTACCTCCCAGTCACTTTACCATCTCTAATGTTTATAGATCTTTTACAGGAGGCGGAGGCTTCACAGTGATACAGTTCTGAGGGTCAGGAGACACGACACGACTATGACTTTGTTTTCTTCTTTCGAGGATTTGTCAGATAGCATGAACACTGAAACTGGACAGGGTCTAACACTAGATGTGGTTATATTCGAGTTCAGCCGGTGTTTGTCAGGCATACACCCATCCTGACAAACTGAGGTGGAAACATTGACGATTAAACCAGTGGAGCATCAGTCCAGTACAAAGCACCTAGTCAGTATTCCCAGTGGTAGTGCAGGATTTTCATGAAGTTTGTACCTAGACATCCCACTGCTCTCCCCAGAGATCACCTGTCAATCAAACAGTGTGTCCAGTACTGTGACGTCTTTCTCCTTGTCTGTTCAGTCACGGTGGCTAATCGCTGCTCATGCTAACTACCCAGTTCTTCCTCTGTTTATTTCAAATAAACCGTTGTTGCTGCTCTCGGAAACGTAAAACTCATCACTTCCTGTATGTCAGGATTCTTCCCAGGAAAGCCCTACCTGACGCCGGCGTGTTTAGAGCAGCAAGTGGAAAAGCTTTCATGAACTGGCTAGAGGTTAAATCACCGTTGTGGTATATCAGTCGGTGATCGAGAGCGGCAAAATGGAAATTGAAGTAAGTCAGAGTGATTCCCCCTCGTACGTTTTGCAGCGGAGGACGCGTTGGTCTTGATATGTTTGCATGTACCACTGTAGTGCAGATTCTAGGAAAGGTGGGCGTTGGGTGGGTGCTAGGTCTACCGGGAGGAAGCTACAAGACGCTGCCAAATGAGCATGCTGCAGATCGGGCAGTCCCACAGTTTGTTTATGTTACGCAGCAGAAATAGGGCAGCAGCAGACCACAGACCCCCCGGCGGTTTTGTCCCCCGAGGATGAGATTATTCTTGTTGATTTTGGTATTGAATTGTAGAACTGTACACAGGGAGAAAACTTATTGTTGCTGGGGAACCCCTGGAACCCCCTCAAGGACCCTTGGGTTTCCCTGGACCCCAGCTTGAGAACCACTGCTGTAGGCTATTGCATTATAACACAGTGTTTCCTACAGACTTAAAATCTTCAGCCCTGGCCTACAAGACGTGATTTGTAGACCAGGAGCTTGTTCCCTCTGATAAAAACAAACTGCAGCTTCTCTTCTTGACTCGGACATTGAAGCAGTCAATATGAGGATTGTGATTGTGATTATTAGTGCAGTTCTATTTTGCAGTCACTTCTTTCTACTCCAGCACCGTCCCCGTCTTGCATCCCCGTCTTGTTGCCTGGCTGTAATAAGTGGACCGCTGCCTCAGGCTCAGGCCCGAGAACTGAACCGCCTTGATTTGCAGAATGAGGCAGAGTGTGAGTGTGAGTGTGAGTGTGAGTGTGAGTGTGAGTGTGAGTGTGTATTCAGAAATAATTTGAATACACACCCTGTGCTTCTTCCTTGTTGCATGAACTGTACAGGGTAATACATTTATACTGGTAACTCTGGAGACATTTCAGTAGTAGAAGAATCATCAACAGACACAAACAGGGTTAAACGTACTGTGGACAGTAGGATAAACCGATCACCCACAACACAGTCACTGTTTATGTGAGTTATGTGACATAGAGGCTTTACAGCTGCAGCACAAACACATCTGGCTCCATCATGGAGGTTCATAGGAGAAGTGGCTGTGTGAAAACAATACCAAGGCAGGAAAGTGATAGATACCTGGAAACTGTTGTGGTGTGAGTCTAGGTCAGTTCAGTAACGTTAAGTAACAGAGAATAGCGTGATAAAGTAGATTTGTTTGCAAATGTAGGTTACTGTGACACAGGAAGCTGTCTCGTTGGTCCTCTGGTCCCAGTCCCTCCCCAGATCACAGAAGAGTCAGCTCAGTTCACCGGAAAAAACAGGTTCTGGGTTTGTTAGCTAGTTAACTAGCCAGGAGGCTAATTTAGCATAGTAATAACATGCAGCTACTAGCGACTTGCTAGCTTCCACAGCTAATGTGCAAATCAAAGGTGCATATTTTTACCGTCCCACAGCAAAAAATGGCATTTAATTGTGAGGGTTGTTGATAAAATGGCTCAACAATGACTTTACCATTTCAACTGCTGTCAGATGAAGGATGAGCTTACTGGTGCTACAACACATTTTGTTCTCAAGCCAAAAACAACACAAGACAAATGACAGAGCAGTATTATTTTGCACCGTGGTGTATTCTGTATTTACGAGGCATTTATTGGATCTCTAGTTTATTATTAATCTGATATCTTACTCCTATTGTGAAAATGTGACTCTAATACTTCTGTCCATTACAGACAGAAGTATTATATAGGTATAGAAGTAGAACAGACGCTGTGGCAGAGACCTGATGATGTTTTTGCAAGTCGCTGGTCATCGTGGAGGTCGATTGAAGTCATAAATTGCTTAATGCCCCTTTGACTGCAGTACAGTGATAGTTCACTAACCAGATACTAACTAGCTAACAAGCTGACTTGTGATTTAAACACAAAATTGATCAAAATGGTTGCCAGCCAAAAACGGCACAGAAATTTATCATTTCCATTTAGAAACGCCATCGACTGTTTTCAGCCATGTTGCCAAATGAGCAGAGGACCTCAGTCATGGCCACTAGAAGCTCTCTGTTACGTTCAGCACATAAATGTTGTTAGTCTCATTTTGACATGTTGCTCTCAAGCAAACACACTTCATCTTTACATCCTGCCCAGACGCCCGGTAAATACAGAGGAGGCTTACGTCTCACAACAAAGATTTACTGACGTTTCTCCGATGCATTAGCTGTTACCGAATAGGTGTAGATCGTCTTACATGCTTACTACAGGCAGAACACCGACGTCACCAGAGGACTCTAGAGTAAAGGTCTGCTCATGAGTTGGAAACAGAGATGCCCACAATGTATCCTCTCATGGCCTGACACTCTTTCGCTGGCGACCCAGAAGCATCTGGAAGCGAACGCTGTTTACAGGACTTGGCTCTGAACTCGGCATCAGACGGCCTTGTAGAAATGGCCTCGTATGATAAGAGCGCGATCCATTTGACCTCATTTGAAAGTTGATTACAGTGTATTTTTAATACTCCACTGTAAGCTAAGAGGACGGTAGTAGCCTTGTTCTCAGGACACATAATGCTTTATTAGCCACGGTGCTTGCCGGTGTGTTGGGATCTACTTTTGCTTATTGACTGCTTCGCCATAGCCTAGTACTTTAAAACACCTCCTACCAAATGCATTTTGAACTGGGATATTTTTTCAGCATGTCAGATGTTTCGGGACCTACAACTCCCATTTATTTCCAACGAGAGATTAACATTTTTCTTTGTTTTTTTTCCACCCCCCTCCCTGCTTTTCTGTGACTGATCACGTCCCTAATGTAGGCCTGAGAAGCCTGGTTTGAACATACAATGGTTTACTGTATAAAAGTATTGTAAGGGAAGTCTGTGGTGAGGGAGGAACTCATCGCATCCAGATGTGGAATGTGGTTTGCTTCTCGTCGGCCCTCAGCCTGTTCACGACCTCGGCTGATGAGGCAGGAATCCAGGCCACGCTCAGGCCTGGCCCACATTACCAACGTTGCCCACAGGGCTGAGCCTCCTGGAGGTTACTCGGCCCTGGATCAGTGAAATATCTGTCATGGGAGGTTCCCGCTTGATAACCACAGTGACATACCTGCACTTAGCCGCCCTGCACCCCCTCTAACAACCAAGCTGGGTAGCCACCTGAGATCCTGGTGGTGTTGCAGGATTCAGAGGTGTAGATTTGGGTGAGTGGGGTGGGTTGGGGTGAGGGTTGGGGAATTGCCCCTTTTTTGTATTCCTGCTACTTTAAAGTGAACCATCGTGTAAGTATAATAAGTATAATCTGGCTCTGATACCACCCAAGCTTAGGCCCTTGGAGAACGTCTGAGCACATGCTGGATGAAATGGGTTGATAACCTACTTGTTTTGTGATATCCCTGTCCTGCCTCGAAGGGTGTTTCTAGAGACCACTTGTTCCACAGAAGGCTTGTTAAGCGTTGGCCTGAAGTAAGGCAGCAGCTCCTGGAAGAGAAATTTCCTGAGGTTTCCTAAGTAGATCAGGGAGGGGGGTGGATGATGAGGAGATTGTATCGTGCAGGGATGGGGTGGAGTGTTGTGATTTCCTGTTTTTTGGGGCGATGGGGAAGCAGATATGCAGCTATGCTCTGCGGCGCTGGAACGGTATTGTCTACAAAACTGCAAAGTCTGACTGCCATAATTCCTCGGGCCAGCTATTTCTTATCTATCCAGGGGCATGTTTACCCAAAAAACATCTTGTTGCTAAGATCTCCAAAAGCATCATGGTACTAAGATGTTGTTTGTTTTAGTGAAAGTCTTTTGACTGAGATAATGGAAGATGCCATATGCCATTTGGTGGCAGTTTTATCCAAATTGTTCTGCAGTACCACGAGTGCCTACATTCCTAGCATGGTGGCCCCGAGTGGGAATCAAACCCCCAACCAGTGGCCGTGCTCTGCTCTACTTTAGATGCTTTGCAGTTGAGTCACAAATCTCCCAGAAACCACGTCTGGCGCCATCATGGAGATTAAATATGTAACAGCCAGGCGACAACAAGACAGTGATGGTTAGCTGACCAGATTCTATGGTTAGCTAGCTAACCAGCTACATGATCTAAACACAGAATCAATCAGATTGATCAGTGATGAAATTATCTGTCAGAAACAGACAGAAATGTACCATGACTATTCCAAACTGCTGAGACACTACGTTTAGAAATGCAGTCAGCTGTTCATAGCCACTGTTGCACAAGAGCTGGACCTCCAATATGGCCGCCACATGGTGTGTGATGTCACCTGAAAGCCCTCTATACACTAGGGTCACTTTGTGTGAAGAAGATGCTATTGGCAGCAGGTCCTGCTCAGTAACAGGCCTTGTGCTTCCTGGCTACTCGTGACTCCAAATATAGGCTGTTCGTTTTGTCTGTGTTGCAGTTTCTATATTCTGGTCTCATGTCGGTTTAGTTGCGTTCAGATTTGGTTGTGTCAGAGTTATACATGCATCACACGACCCACCAGTGCAGGTGCACACAAATAGGCCTGCAACTTTTTTTTTTTTTTTGCACCGTCTTCAAAAATAAAGACAGTAACTGTATCATGAGAATAGCTTTCCAAATGCTTTTAGTCAGCAGAAGCCAAACGTTTTCCTCCTCGTGACCAGGTCAGTCTTTTGGGAGGGCCAGCTGAATGCCTCAAATGTAAAAATGTAAATAATTCACTATGCCTGTGTTCGCTCACAGTTCTTCTCCAGTACAAAAGGAGGTTAGGAGCCAAATATCCTTTGAGAATAGGGTGAGAGATTGTAGTGTTGTGAGGGATGTAGCTTTGCACAAATCACACACCTCCCTGGTCCGCCGTGATGGTTTGGAATGTGAACCCCACCTAGGCCACAGGGAGATGCCGGCTACGTCAGGAGGACTGATACTATTGTTGGAGCATCAGTGTGAAACTTGAGTCCACACCTAACAGGCACTAGACACTTGAGCAAGAGCCTATAGTCAAAAGTCTTTGTGTTTGCTCTGATACCTCAAAAGCAAAAACAAACGCCAGATGGGGTCAAAGGTCAGGAATGTCACCATTTGTTTGAAAGCGTATCTATTGTTCATCTGGATTCCAATAATTCAGATGGCCTCTTTCACGTTTTAAACCTGAACGTGACGGATTTTCATGTGCATGTAAAACCGCTAATGCGTCGCCCGTGTTGCGTTACAGCCGCCCCATTTTGGTCACATGGTACATTTCCATTGTCTTTTTCTGTGTGATCTGATGCTCGTTCTTCCTGTCGAGTTATAAAAAGGTTCCCGTGCTCTGGGCTCCACCTGCTATTTGTTTGTTTTCCTTGCACTTGCAGGAATTTGTTAGCTGATTTGCTTTTCACTGGCATTCCTCCTGGGTGACTGTTCACCAGGCTGAACTTGAGGTCGAGGCAGGGTGCTAATCGTCACGTGTAGTGAATTATATGACTTGTGTTGCTTTTTCTGCACCATATAATTACTCGACTGCTTTTGCTAGAGCAGGAAACTTTTTCATTTTTTTTTTTTTCTCTACCAAAACTCTCCAGCTACTGTCACTATTTTACCAGCCAACACATTTTAGATGTCAACAGGTCCTCCAAATGATGGGAGGTCACTAGGGTTAGACTGGTATATATATACTTTTATTAAATATTGGTTAACCTTGTTGTCCACCTATGATGGAGGTTCCTCCCTGACCACAGCTACACAAAACCTGCAATGAAATGTGTTTTTCTCTGCACATTTTATTCATTCATTCATTTAATGTTTTTACCATTGAATAGGTGTGGTGTGTTACCCTGCCTTAAAGAGTTTCAGAGGCTTTTCCACCCTGCCAAGAGTCAAATTCTGTTGGGAAGACTGAAAACTTGTAATTTTTTTGGCACAAAAATGTAAACTATCGGTAGCTACAGTACAAAACATATCTGTATCAGCATCGACATGACTAAGTGACTGGTAAAGAAGGTAAACTTACCAGCCACAGTCTGCAGTTACCAGTATTTGGCTGGCATTCGTTTCCCACCTTGTTTTTGTTTTTCTTGCATAGTCATACTGTAGGTATTCGGAGGAGGGGAGAAACCACGCGTCTGGTTTCTGAGATAGCGGTGCAGCTGGTGTGTCACGGTGCTCACAGATCACAGATCAGTGGGTTTGCTTTTATCTCCTGTCTCTTTCATGTTTGAGCTTTAATGTCTCATCTTTTATGTTTTCACTTCCTATTCTCCCATCGTCCTAAGTTGTGTGTTTGACTTAGCATCAGTATAATTTACTTTTTTTTTTTTTATTTGTTCACTCAACACCAGATTAGTAGAAAGTACTTTCTACTACAGTGCAAATATCAACCCTATCTGGGTCATTGTACCTCTCACCTCACTGATATCTTGTTTTTATATCAGTGCAACAGGCTGAAATCACTTCACTTGGTTGAGATGTTTTTCAATATTGTGCATCTTGTAAATTGATGACAAATTCATTGCATATTTTTTAAAAAGCTGATAAAGAGCCTGTCTTTTTTTTTTTTAATTCCAACACAATACTTTAGACAACACTTTGTGTGAGGTAATAATATATCTCTGAGTTCACACATTCATTTATGATTCATGGTTTTGTGGTTTTTGGGGTCATGTAGATTTGCAATATGGATTTATGTCTCGTTTTATCAATAAGCTGTTTCATTGTGTCTTACAGTGTCTGTTATCTTCATGTAGGTTTGTACCTTTCATGATGTCACGTAACATCGATTCAGTGAAACCTCTCTCGGTCTGTCTGAGTCAACTAGTCTGTCCTGGCTCATCGTATCATATGGAGGCTGCATGTCCTACTGAACCAACCGTGGATGTGGAGCTACGTGACACCAGTTGTACTTGAAACTTGAAATTTATATATATATATTTTACACCCGTTCCACACTTTCAGTCTTATCATGCTTATGCGTCATCAACAGAGGATATAATCGTGGTCGAGGTGTGAGGTGCAGAAGGCCTGGCAGCACAGGAAGCAAAAAAAAAAAAAAAAAAGCAGCTCTCAGTTTCAAACCCAGTTATCTGCCTGCTACAAGAAGCCTTCTTCCTTCCTATGCTGCTAGTTTTCCGCTGGCAACATTAAGTGTCAGAGAGACATTTTAAGTAAGGGGGATTTCCCATGAGTCACAAGTGCATCTCGGCTTGCTTGACGCCGTCCCACCTGTTGGTGCAAACGAACAGCGTTTCTAGGAACTGCTCCCGCCTCTGAAGGAATTTATTGTTTTCGGTTTTGTTCAGGGCAAATCGTTAAATCAGTAGGAATCATTTGTGCCAGAACGTTGTGTTTCTTCATTGCTTACCAGGTCTGATGACAAAAACAAGGTATTATGGGATGTCTGGCTGCACTCCCACAGCTCGGGGGTATCTGTTAGTAGGACACACACACACTTTCCCAATGTCGGGACAGATTAACCTCATATTAACAATAGAGTCATTCACACTAATGAAAGACTCAGTGAAGTGTTGTGAGGAGATTTGTGGCGCTCTCTGTATATGATGACCGTTGAAATGGTGAATTTACAGTTTTGGCTGCACCTTGTGGTAGTTTGACGCAATAATTGAGCTTCAGAAACGTCTCCTGAGCGTGCATGCTTCAGTCAACATTTACCAATACACAGGGTTTGATGTTGCTGCCCTTGGTGCCATAATCCCAGGGTGAGCATTCATACAGAAGCCCAATTCAGATCAGTCAAAAAAAAAAAAAGATGTACTAACCCCGACCTGGTGACTGTAGAGGACTTCAGGCTGCATCATGCTTTTTCCCAATGTGACAAACCTGGTTCTTGACTCCTCAGGCTGCTGCTGCCCCCTAGTTGGCCTCAAACAAACATAAAATATAGCAACAACACAAAATGTCATAAATGTCCGAATCTGGGTCACTTTATTTGCCAAGTGCAGTAAATACAGGGATTTTATTTCTTGGTGACGTTGGTGCAGGAAAATATTGTCCGTTTTACGTCTTGACATACTGATATACACACAGGGACAACAGGACGTCCATTTAGTGACAATCCTGGACTTACAGTAGACAGTGGACTACACACATATACAGAAAAGCCTTTTACCATTCTATCACACAACAGGAG
Organism: Hoplostethus atlanticus; assembly: GCA_034670405.1. Lineage (NCBI taxonomy): Eukaryota > Metazoa > Chordata > Actinopteri > Trachichthyiformes > Trachichthyidae > Hoplostethus > Hoplostethus atlanticus. The sequence continues at coordinate 58,337 of JAXDDX010000104.1, forward strand.
GCAGACAGATCAGACAGTAACATACTTAGGATACTCGTGGATAGGAGACAACTGAGGAAAGGTCTTTACTGTCTGTTTTCTGGGTGTAAATATCACAAGGAAAAGTGACATGCGGTCAAATCTGCGGTTTGTGGGAAAAGAGAAATCTGTGTAAATGTAATCCAGCTAAATCATCTGGCTGTGAGACGCAGGGTCATGCCAGGTGTGAAGGCAACTCTCCATCCAGGTATTGGGTTCGTTATAAGGATGTATTTAACTCCAGGTGAACGGGTGTAATTCTGTTCCAGGTGGTACAGGCTCAACTCCAAGACCGGCAAGAAGGAGAAGGAGCGAGGGGACATCCAAGTGACCGTCCAGTTCACCCGCAACAACCTGACCGCCAGCATGTACGACCTCGCCATCAAGGACAAGGGCCACTCCACATTCAGCAAGCTGAAGGAGCGCATGAGGGGGAAGAAGAGGTCCAGCGACGAGGACTCCTCCTCCGCCATCCTGTCCAGCGGCTACGGCACCCCCAACCTCGCGCGCAACCGGCTGCCGAGCGACGGCGGCGGGGAGGAGGAGTACGAGGACGACGAGGGAGGGGAGGGCCGGCGGAGCAAGATGAGGAACTTCTTCCTGAGGGGGAAGCTGAGGAAGTCGTCGGACACGCGCTCCAGCACCTCGCTGGGCTCGGAGAGCAGCGAGTCGTCGTCGCGGGGCGGCAGCCTCAGCCCCACCGCCGGCATCAGCGTGGTGGTGTCCGACCTCTCCAACTCGCCCAGCAACAGCAGCAACCTGACGGTGGATAACAGCCCTGGTGAGACTGGCCGGCGACCGGACCCACGCCTCATATCACTTATTGAATCCTTCATTTAATTACTTCCAGTGATTGGTGCATGATGGGAAGAGGTTTGAGGTTTGAAGAGCAGGAAAATTGGTCCCATTATGCTAGACACGATTAAACAATCCCAGAAAGAGAAATTAATCAATTTCAAGTAATTATTATTATTATTATTATTATTATTATTATTATTGCACCAGGTGATGCTGACCAGCGCTGCCTTGAAAAACATCCAGTCAGTCAAAGCTACAAGGTTTTCATCACCAGATAAGCAGCCTGCAAATTGAATTTAGCAAAGTTATTGATTACCTGTAATCAATTTTCTCTTTTTCTCTCTGTCTCCCTCTTTCGCTCTCTGTCTCCCTCCTTCTCTCTGTCTCCCTCTTTCTCTCTCTGTCTCCCTCTTTCTCCCTCGTTCTCCTTTCACTTGCCTTTTGCAGAGCACACGGCCAACACGTCTCCCAAGTTGTCCCCTTACAAGTGTGAGTTTGGTGATGAGGCTGGTGAGATCACCATCGCAGTGCCTCAGCCGTCAGTGTGCATTAACGGAAGCCCTGCTTACAACGTCCAGCCCCTGGACCCCGGCTCAGGAAAACCTGCACATTCATTGGGCCTGGGACTGCTGCAGAAGTCCTTGCCTCTCTCCGTGTCTCTACAGAACCTCAGCCCGCGGGCCGAACAGCTCCCCAAAGGCCCCGCCGGAGACGGGCGGCGCTGGTCCTTCGACAAGGCCGGCGAGGAGGAGAAAGCGGCCATAGCGGCGGCCCTGGAGAAAAGCGGCCCCATGCAGGGTGACGCAGACGATCGGTCGGGACAGGCTGCTCCACCGCCGGCTTCCTCCACGGCGGAGTCGGCGAGCCAGGGGAAGAAGCAGAGGAGGAACTTGTTCTCCCACGGGAGGAATGAGTCCGGAGGGAAGGGGCAGTCCAGAGAGTCTGAACAGGCCCCTGCTGCCGCCGAGGACAAACACAAGGGATGGTTTGGATCGAAGGACTCCCACAACAAACTCAGGTGAGATAAGACGGTAACACTCTGTGATCAGAGGGAAGGGCGACCCTGCGCTGACGAGCACATTTGTTGCTACACTAAAACAAATGATGAATCATCATTTCCCTATGAACATGAATCAAGGTGGGCGTTAGACCATCGGGAGCTGAGAGGTCATGTCTGCACTGTTCAGATTCCCCCAGCGTCTCTGACCCGGATACTTAGATTGTGTTTGTTTGGCTCAAATAGTGGCATGATAGATTGTGGTTGATATGTCGGCTGATATTGGGCCAGAAGAGCGTAGTAGATGTACTGCTACTTTACTTGAATTTCACTGAGGTCAGAGAACGTGCACAGAACTGAGTCAAGTCAAATAGAGTAGCCTAGTGGACAGGAAGTTGAAGGTTTTGCAAATTCTTCAACACAGAAAGTTAAAGGATAATTAACAGGTTACTTGCAAATACATTTTTTTTTCCCTCATATCAACAAAGCTACAGCATCAGGTAGCTGTATGGGAGGTAAAGTCCAGAATAAGGTTTGACTGTAAATGCCAGATCTAATTGGAGTAAATACTTAAGCACTAATAAAAGCAAATAAAAAAAAAAGAATCAGACAAGTAGCATTACTCTAAAGTTACTCCGTGATCAGAGTATTTGTAACGAGGTACTTTCCACTTCCTGTGTACCAGCATGGCTGCTAGAAGACGTTTCCAACTCTGTATGTGCAACACAGCCTTCCTCGGCTCCTGGTCTCAGGCTCTGGTTACAGCAGGTCTCTGCAATGCAGATAGGGGTGGGGTGCTGCTCCCGTCAAATTGGCTCTAGAAAGCTAAACCCCGGTCCGCTCCACGGTGTGGCTCAATAATGTCAAATTGACTTGAAAGAGGATGACGGAACAATCCTCGTTCTCTTACAGGTTTGTGTGCGTACATGTGAGTTTTACGTCCTGTGTGTGTGGGGAAAAGGGAAGAAAGCACTTTGTAGTTTATCACTTCTAACACACACACACACTCTTTGGTTTATTTGGGTTTATTTACAGTTTATTTGGGTGGTGTCACCTACTGTCCTGTACTTGAACTGCTCACTATTACATGGAGTATGCATCGCTCCTACCCATGCAGTCCTTAAAATTTGGTCTTTTAATTCCGGTTTCAACACTAAAGAGGTTTTTCTTCTTCCTCCTCTTATTATTGTTGTTATTTTATTCTCATTATTATTATAAAACTGAATGGAAAAACAATATATTGGACTGCCACCCCTCTGATTGAAGCGCGGTCAGCTATTCTGGGTGGTAGTACATTGAATACCTTTCTGCTAGCTCTACAAATACACATTTTCATAGCCCACAATCCCTCATGCTCTTAGATCCTTGGGAATAACGCCAAGTTAACACTGGCAGTGCTACGCAATCACTATGTCCATTTGCATCAACTTTCTTGCCAAACATTACGTCACTGGCCTTTCAAAACATGGAGGAGTCACGGGGATGGACGTTTTGGATGCAGATGGGTGACGATGTTTTATTTAGTGGAGCGTGACACTTGGGGCTATTTCGGGTTTTGATTCAGGAGAATGGGGCTGAGGTTTCTAAACGGCTAAATATGTTGATGATTAATAAAAAACAACATGGGTCACAAGAATAAAACAGGCTATACATTGAGAATAAAAAAAAAAAAATTCTACAAAAGCCTGTCTGTATTCTTAAGAAGAGATTTGAAACAAAGCTAGTCCTTTAGTTTAGCGGTGTGAACAAGCCTCACTAATCCAGAGGACTATGTGCCCTTCCTTTCACAGCCTGGTGGTGTCACCTAAGCTAGAGCCCAGCACTGACTCCCACCTCCCACCTAGTCACCCCCCCTCGGGTCCCCCTGCCACCCTACCCGACCCTGCCTCTCCGCTGCATCACACTAACCCCTTCTGCCACTCACAAACCACCCCGCCACCCATATCCCCCTGCAACCCTTTCTTCCCTCTCCTCCAGCACAACCCTTTCTACGGGGGCATGCTAACTGATCAAGCCCTAAAACCTTCGCTGCCTCCTCTGCCCTATCTTTCTAGTTCCCGGCCCCCCATAGCTCAACTCTTTCCGCAGGCAAGTAACCCTGACCCCATCCTGCCCCAAGACTGCCCAGCCACAGAGGACCCCGCCGTCTGCACAGATCTAAACAGGGAAGTGATGGCCAAAGTTGAGCAACGGCCCCTTCCTCCTATTCCCACGGAAGGGGGGAAACTTCTTAGCAAGAAGTTGTCCAACCCTTTTATGTCGGCCGGGGCAGTGGGACCGGATGCAGAGTGGGATGAATCCTTTGAAGCGTTTGCAGCTGGCAGGCTGCAGTCTCCCGAGGACCTGGCTTCAGACTGCGAGCCACAGCAAAACGTGGCAACTGGCCATCCACTGGAACACTGCAATAATCAAGGAGCGTTATTACCCACAACAGATGCTCATCAAAACACAAATGATGCACGACACCCCCCCCGGCTTTAGGTATCACTTTAAATACGTGCACAGAGACCTTATTAGAAGCAAATAAAGTCATCAGTCAGGTCACATCTGCACAGGTCCTTGACACAATCCCAGTACACAAATCCCTTGAGGGTGACATCAAAGTGTTAACTACTTCTGCTAACTCACCAGAGCTGGATGTTTGTATTGAAACTAAGCAAGCTAACAATGTCACTAACACCAATGGTAACACAAGCACTAACATGCATCAACCCCCTTGTCACAATCATTCTCCATCTCCATCACATCATCTGAATCTCATCAACAACTGCCCCAAGCTCTGGTTCCTCAGGTTTGGGCAGTTCAACAGAGGAGGACATCCTCCTCCCCGGTCTCTCTCCTTATTCAACATCTGAGAAATTCTCAGCTTCTTCATCCGGGGATGCTGAAGCTCAAACCATGGAGAGCAGCGCCCTTGGCCTTCTGTGAGAAATCTTCTGAGCCAACTGTGGTAGAAAATCTAAAGTCCGAATCTGAGGATAACGTTATTGACAGTTCAAATGATGTGTCTGTAGTTGATGTGGCTCAGGGAAGACTTACTCCGCTCCAGATTGATTATGAAAAAGTAGACCCAAACAGGTCTGAGGAGCAGGAGGAGTCACCGGCACCACAATCAGTGGTTCCTGCCCAGCTGCCCACGATCACCGCGAAGGAGATGGGAACCGACGATACAAATACTCAGACACCAAGCCTGTCGGATATCCTGCACTCTGACCTACAGCCAAAACCCCCAACCCCCTTACAATCTGAGAATGAGAGAAGAAGACAAGAAGAAGGCATCTGCGACCTCAAAGAATTTGTAGTGGATTTTTCCGAGGAGGCAAATAATTCCATTATAACTGCAAACAGCAACGTGGAGGTGAAGATTCCCGCCATGATGGATAACGAAGAAGCCTCCACACACCCATCATTTTATATCATGACATCCTCCCCTGGTGACAGTCCACGTTTGTTGAATTTCGCCCTTTGATAACACTAGTTTAGGAAGGCAGGATGACGGGCCGAGTTCTCCCCAACCAGTCCGGCTCTTCGGTGAATTCCTCAACGCCAGTCACACCGGGACCAGTCCTGGCCAAGGCTTTGATGACACTCTGCTGCATTCGCGGGTGTCTGATCGAAGCCCCGGCAGCCTCCTCCACAGCCTTTACCTGAGCACCGACTCACAGCACTACCAAACCTGCTGGTCCCACCCCTCCTCCAAATGCTCCAGCGCCTCAAAGGACGCTGGAGCCGCACAGCAGGCGGAGACGCTACCTTCTGCTAGCTCAACACTATGTGGGGCAGAGACTTGTGATGAGATGGGCGAGTTTCAGTCGGCTGCTGACACCAAGTGTATCGCTGCTTTGAGCCTAGAGGATTCCACGAACGCATGCAGGGAATCCGATGATGGGATCGACCAGACTGAAGGATTGGACTTGTTCCACTCCTGTGAGGACAGGGCGGCACCTCTTGAGCCAAGTTCCACTGTAGGGGGTGGCTTTGTTTTCCAAATACCTCCCAATGCACCAACAGACTCTTACATAAGCTGTAGCCCCAATGATCACGAGCTCAGCAAAGGAGTTGGGGAGAATCAGCACTTGTTCTCAAAACAGCCTCAGTCGCAATGTGCCACGCTACAGCGTTCCCAATCCGAGGGCACGATGAGGACTAGCTTCGAGGACCTCCCCGTGCCCTCCTTTGGGAGCGATCCCGGTGTGACGCCGGAGTCCTCCCCTGCCCCGCCTGGCCCCGACCCTCCTCTTCTGACCTCCTCCTCTGCTCCTTCTCTAACTGCTGAAAGTAGCTCCCTCTTAGCGCTCTGTTCCCTCCCTACCCCTGCCGATGCCTCGATGCCAGCTACTGCCCCGGCTCTCGGCAATGCAAAGCCAATGACCGATGCACCGCATGCAGTTTTGCCCCAGGAGTCACAGCAGCTGGCAGCCAATCAGCAGAACAGGTGAGGTTGCACATGCTCAGTGCTTGGTGGGAAAAAAGATGGAGAGGAAGCACTTTTCCCACTTCCAGAATTTTCTATCCTGTCGTCTCGTCTCTTCAGCTTCCCTCTGCAGCTTCCCCTGCTTTCTTCTGTGCCGCTGAATCTCAAGGGGTTTCTTTGTGGTGTGACCATCTCTCTTTATCTCTCTGCTGACACACACACACACACACACACACACACACACACACACACACACACACACACACACACACACACACACACACACACACACACTGGTGTTAACCACACTTCATTGCAGGTGTCTTGTGTGTGTCCTGGCTCTGGGGCCGTGGGGGGGAAACAGAGCCTCAGTCCAATTAGCAGTTATTATTTTCCCCTGCTCGTACCACAGACACAACCACAACCACACACCCGCCAACACCTCATCCAGAAACGAGGCTGTAGAAGGAGTGAAATGGCGTTGTTTGTGTGTCGGTGATCGCATGTCTCCCTTTTCACCTCAGGGTAATAACACACTTGATTACACAAACTCATGCAATTAACTCTTTCAGTTTTGAGTTCATTAATTTCAATTTTCACCAGCAATTGTTTTTAATGAGGAGGCTTACACCTGTCTAACCTCCTGATCACTTGGATATAGAAGCTCTGTGGTTGAAGGGTGATCTCTAGCAACCACGCCTGGTGCCATCATGGAGATCCAGTGGACAACTGGCTGTAGGCTAATCGTGGCTAAATATAAAACAACTGGACTGGAAAAAGAGAATCCTGAAAGAGATTGTGGTTGTGTGAGTGTAGGTCAATTCAGCAACGTTCTAGCTAAAAGTGATTGGTCTGATATGGTAGATTTGTTTCCAAATGTATGTTACTGTGACTCAGTAACCTGTCTTGTCTAGTCTCTACATTAAAACACTGAGTCGTAGCTTGAGAAGAGTCAGCAAACTGTTACCTTGCTAACTAGCCAGCAGGCTAATTTAGTTAATGTTAACGTGTGACGACCAGCTCCTGCTAATGCTAGCTTCTACTAGATACGTTAGCTAGTGCGCAAATCAGATGTTTTTAAAGCAAGGCAGTGACGGTTAGCTTCAGTGACGGTTAGCTTCAGTGATGGTTAGCTTCAGTGATGGTAGCTCGATGCTTAGCTTTAGTGATGGTTAGCTTCAGTGATGGTTAGCTTCAGTGATGGTTAGCTTCAGTGATGGTCACAAGCTACATTATCTACCAATCGATCAGATGTATCAGTGGTGAAATGATCAGCTCCCAGTCAAAAACACAGAAATGATCTGTGTCTTTTCAATTCTTTTGAGATGGCCAAGTTGTATGTTGAACAACCAGCCGTTCTCAGCCACGGTTGTCCAAGAGCTGAGGTCCTCCAATATGGCCGCCAGAGGGTGTGTTACATCACCTAAAGCCATCTCTATAAAAAAATAACAGCCACAGAGGTGTTGCTGGTGTAACAGATGACTGATGGCTGTCTCTGTCTGTAACATGTGTTGTGTTCCCCCTGCAGCCCCCACCCAGTGAAGCCCCTGACCAACGCCACGCTGGCTGAGGAGAAGCGACCTGAGGGCCGCTCAGTACTGGCCAGTGGCCTGGAGAAGCTCAAGTCCACCATCCACCCTGGGAGGAGCAGCCATCTCACCGAGCAGGAGCCCGAGAGGAAAAAGGTATGCAATAATAATGATAATAATTTATTTGTATTGCACCTTTCACCTGCAATGTAGCTCAAAATGCACCATGAGTAACTATATCAGAATTCATACATCACTTAACCAAGTGACGATGATGACGATAGGAAAAAAAAACAACACGAAAATCACTATGAAGAATTGAAATTACATTTAAGTCAGATATCATCATGAGTTAATGCAATGGCACATGGGCAACAGTCAGGGATGTAGTGAGGTAAAAAATGTGGGTAAACGATGACCTCTAGCTGGTGATTGTCATAAGGCAAACACAAAATCACAAAAAAAGATTAATTTATACTTAAAGACCCTATCCTCACACCTTACATCACTTTAATAATATCTGCTATGATGTATTCTCTGAGTTTTAGTCATGAAAAGCGAGTTTAGGTGGGTTTACCCTCCACTACATCCATGGAAACAGTTTGCGGCAGTAGAGATCGGTATTATTGCCTTTAATGAGGATGTTGTAAGACATTGAGCAACTGAAGTATAATGATTCTCTGCTGTGAGTAAAATTGCCCATCTTACATTACCTGAAGATGTTGACATGTATGGTGGCCACAAGCATCCAGAGGCTTCACTATTGTATTAGGTGCTCAGGAGCTCTTCTCTGAGAGTGTCTGTGTGTTTGTTGGTTCGTTCATGCCGAACGGTTTTGTAAATGCTCAGTGCTTTGGAGAATCATGGTCTGTGCTCTTCAGGCCTCCAGAGCCCTAAGAGTCCTGCATAAGGGAAATCCAGTGTGTCTCGTACACCAGGCAGTACGGTAGACGTCTAGGTTGGTGCATGGTGCGTTCACAGACCAGGAAGTAGCTCGGTAAATTTGTCAATGCACAAAATAAATATTTTGTTCAGAGATTCTCTTGGTTACAATAACACCAAATAACACATCAACAGGACATCAAAGGAAACAGATGTCACAGTACTGGACACACTGTTTGATTGACAGGTGATCTCTGGGAAGAGCAGTGAGGAACACCACAGCAATGAGGCTGAGCACCAAAGATGTCACATAGCATTGATTTTGCAGGTTACCACTTTAACTGTTTTTATGGTTTTTTTTATCTCTGTCATTCGTCTTTCCGTCCGTCCGTCTGTTTCTCTCTGTGCAGCCTCAGACAGAGGGGGCGGGGTCGTACTACCACCTGAATCACAGCGAACTGGTCGCCCTGCTGGTGCAGCGGGAGGCGGAGCTCGGGCGGCAGAAGGCGGAGTTTGAGCGGCAGCGGGCCCTGCTGGCCAAGCGGGAGGGGGAGCTGAAGAAGCTGAAGCCGCAGGTCCGAGATCTGGAGGACTACATCGACACGCTGCTGGTGCGCATCATGGAGCAGACGCCCACTCTCCTGCAAGTGCGCTCCAAGTTAAAGTGACGAAGGGGCGGGGAAAAGGTCGGACCTGGGTCTGCAGTACAGTACGCATCTGTTCACTCTAACAGCTCTTTAGTCTTTTCACTGCTATGCTGTCCTTTTTGATATAACAACTTTAGGCTCTGAGAGACATCTGGGCGATGTTTTTCAGCCGGCATGCTTTACTGTATTGAAACACATCCTCGTCGAAGGGTTTGGTTCGTGCGGTTTTGAATGTAGGAAACGCAGAGGGTCCTCAGGTTGCTTTCAGGTTACGCCCCCCGTTGGTTTTAAGCTCACAGAGAGGCGACCCCCGTGGGTTCAAAACCCAAATGCTTCCATTTTGGTGATCCTGATTGTAGAAACATCGATTCCTCCTTTTTTCACCTCACTTGTCACTTCACCACCTCGTCACACAAAAGAAAGAAACTGTAGGGTTTCATTCCATAACGCTCCAATTTGAGAAAAGGAAAAAGGTACCTGAAATTCCTCACTAAAATATAGATGTTTACTTCTCCAAAAACGTTGCTGTTTTGTGGGCAAAGCTTCCTGAACGAGCCCAGAACTTAGATGTGCTTCCATACTGACTCTCACCGCCGTGCTAGCAATCATTCAGCGAGAGAAGGCATCACTTTGTTTTCCAAATGGTGCGTATCTCGTTTTTGGATTGAAACTCTTCAGATGTTCCCGGATCGATATCGAGTGCTCTGATTTAGTTTTGAAACTACAAACCAAATGGCGGGTGTGAACGTTCGCCCCCCCCCCCCCCCCCGTCATGTGCACAGTAGTGGGAACTGATTGTAGCTTAAGAGTGTTCAAAAGTGTTCTTAGCCAGCAAGTGAATGGTTTGATTTTCGGTGCACGTCAAGCGCTGAATATCTTTCGCTCGTTCCTTTTGTTTGTTTTTTTCTTATGTCTTTCTATTTTATGGGCATGTCTTGAAATTACCCACAATGCTCAGCCACAAAAGCTAACTGATTCCTGTATGGGTTGTGGTGTTATCAGCATCACAGCGATCACAGCCATCGTAGCTTCATGCTTTCGCCTTCCCACTGTGCATTATCGACGCGATTTCACCGTTGAGAAAATGCCTAAGACATGCTGGTACTTGACTCCTCCCCCTCGGCGTTTCGTGTCACATCCGCTTCCGCCACAGCACGCATACCGCTAGAGCTTTCAGGTGTGTTACAAAAGGGATATATACCGTATTTACAGCATATATGCCGTATGGAAATGCCAAATGCTGCCTTATTATTATTATTTTTTTTTGATTTGATGTTCAGTGTTGATTTAAGTTCGTTCAAATAGAGCACTTCACGTTTCCTGTAGAGGCTCAGGGCGAGTTTTGAAACAGAAAAGCCACCTGTTCACTGAAGGTTATCTGTCCGACACTTTGATATTGTTTTGATCATTGCACAAAAATAAGTTGTGAGCATACCAATAGAAAATGAGCAGTTACAGTGAATTCCTGTGAGATGCCAAAAAAAAAAAGCCAAGCCCGGAGCAGATTTGAACACGCCGTAAAGTATTCCGATACGACGCCACTTCAACAGCATCTGTGGACGTTTCTTGCACTACTTTATGGTCAGAGCGTAACTTGACTGTACCGGTCTGTTGATGTTGGTATAGTTGGTCTTAATCACACCCTGCTGCACTTTCTAATCACTCTCTGTGACTTAAGCACTCGCCCCACCTTGACACCACACAGACGATTAGCCCGTGAGCTCGAAGCGTACAGAAACCGCCTCGTCGTCTCAGATCGCAATAGATGACTGTAGGGACGTGTTAAAGGTGACTCGGCGCAAGAATAACGCCCCCTCTCCATGTCTTCCATTTTGAAACTTTTTATTTCGGTTTTAACTGATTGTATTTCGTCCTCGATTGTGTAGCGGGTGGAACGTGCTTAAGGTAATATCTGAGATTGGAAAGTTTACAATTCGTGATGCAATTCTGTTTCACAAATTTTGTATATTTAATAAAGTATATTTTGTGTTTCTTGCTCACCGTATGTTTGGCTATAAATCTTTCTTTGGTGTGTGTGAGTGTGTGTGTGTGTGAGTGTGTGAGTGTGTGTCCCCCGTTGGGCTTGCATGGTGATGGTACTTTGTTTGTTCTCACAGGGTTTTGGATATTTGCACAGGCTTCAATGTTTCACCTGCATTTGTACCAGGTTGGGAAAAAAATGACTGTTATATAAATGTTGTATGGCTATTATTCTTTTAGATAATAGCACTGATGAAGATATATTAATAAAAAAGCAACATATGGTGTAACATCAGAATGAATGTGCTCAAGTCCATACCATGCAGTACAACTTTTCCTGCTGTGGCCTTTTTTTCCTAAATGATTTCTCTCTCTCTCTCTCTCTCTCTCTCTCTCTCTCTCTCTCTCTCTCTCTCTCTCACGCAACAAAATCAAAAAAATTTAAATTTCATGCATTGGCTCTAAATTTCCTCTGTCCTGTCCCATATTATTCTGTTTCCTGATTTTATCTTCAAATGTTCCAGGGCTCAGGATAAGAATAATGTTCTCCATGATGTTTTGCAAATAAATGTAGTTTAGTTAAAACCTGAATTGAATTATTAAATTGAATGAATTTGACGTCATCACAACAACAATGTTTTCATTAAACATCTTTAGTCATGTATTTAGTCTATATGTATACAAATAGAGGACAATTTATAATCTGATAATGGGGCCCCTCTAACACCACCAGTCAGCCATAATTAGAAATAAAGATAATTGATAATTGAGAAAGACAACGCATTAACAAGAAAAATTAACTACATAGTAATTTATTTACCCATTTATTTATTTCATCTACTATGATGATGACACCACGCCTACTGAAACATCTTATCAGCTTATTATGGAGAAGGAAATACAGAAATGAGTAGAGAAATAAAGGAATAATAAAATATTATTTATTTCTTCTTGGTTACACATTGTTTTACTCATTAATTTATTGACTCATTATCACTTTTACTTTTTAAATTAATTACTGTTATTACGTTATCTGCATATATTTGTTTTCCATTTTTGTATTTAATAATATTTATTTATTAATTTCTAATTATGGCTGATCCTATCCCCCGTACAGTACCACTGATCAGTATCACATACCTGTACTACCACAGTCTACCGCTAGGGGGCTCTGTTATCCTCCTTAAACTACAGCACTGTCAGTGTTTTGTTATTCCGGAAACGTTACAAATGTCTGATTTAGACGCCGACAGAGGAATTTAGACTCCAAACCGATGCATTACAACGATATCTTACTTAATGCTGTTCCTTGACACGAAAACATTACATGGTCCTCTGGGAAATGTAGTCAACTTTACAAAGTTCAAGCAACATCCCGTTCGGGGAAAACGACATTACCTACAATGCCACTGCGACCCCGACGGCTGTTGGCGACATAACCCTGCAGATAAAACACTGTTGGTCACTATTTACTTTGTTTTACACAGTTTGCGAGTAGAGAAGTCTGGATCTGTGTACATTTGCAATTGCCCGCTGTAAAAATGTCAGAATATCCGACCTTCCTGTACGGCAAGTCTCGTTTCGACCAGGTACTTTTATTTTCTCCTCCACTAAGTTAATGTTTACAACGTGAACTCTCATTCGTGTGTCTATTACAGAAGACCTACATTTCACCGGCAGGTATAGAGACTTAAAACTGACTGAAATTGTGTTGAAATGCATGTTTGATATGACTTGGATATCTGATACTATATTATATTTACTATTTGCCATATAAAAACCTTCCCACGTTTGATCCTGACGCACAGACTTCTAAGTAAACTGTGTTGATAAAACGTCCATTTTCAGGTATGATATACACCTAAAGGTCTGGTACACACAGGGTGCCTGCAGGTCCTGAAAAGGTCTTAAATGCCTCATATTATCTAAACTCAAGGCCTTAAATGGTCTTGAATACAGTTAAATGTAACATTTTAAGTCTTTAATTCAGTTTTAGAGGTCTTAAAAATGATTTCTGATAGTCTACAGTTTTTTTCAAATGTGACATTGGTCTCACATTGAACATAAAGTCATATAGTCAAATTTAAGTTGATGAAACACCTCGATAGAGCCTCCACTCTTCATGACATAGTGGTAATAAAGTGTTTCTGGTGTTTCCACATGCTGCATAACCACCAGTACAGCTGCTCTCAGTCATGCAGCAGGGTTAAAGGTAGGTTCACCCTCCACCAGTCTCACCAGTCTCACCAAACTGAAGTGTTACTGGTTAATAGATATTTATTGAACAGATTTAAAAAAAAAAAAAGCACATCTCACCATCTCCCACACAAAGTTTGTCAAACCATCCATATGTTCAGGAAGTTGTTAGGCACCGAATTGTGACAGCAGATTTTCATCCAAATTAACAGTTAGTGCAATTAAAGTGAGGGAGGGACGGATGTTGTGTTGCTGCAGCTCCAGAAGATTCCTTATGCTCGCGTCTGAAGAAATGATTGAGATGTATTTATGGCGCAGTCATTTAAAATTAATTGTCAGTGGTGTTGAGTGGATTCGCTCCCCTAAAGGAGGCCGAAGGGAAACAGTTTGTAAGAAGTATTAATGAGGAGGCTCCACCTGGCGCGACGAAACAACTGGCACACTGTAATGTCACTATTTACTGGGCGACAGCTGCCAGTCTGCCTGAGCACATGTAGAGACGTCTGACTCTCCCAGCTAGAGATGCAATCCAGAATTTCCTTTTGGCCGTCTGCGTTTGTGCTTCAGTTTAGATGGTTGTGCAGCAAGAGTCTGATTTGTGCATGAATAAGTAAGATTGTCTGAACTTTCTTGACCTCTCATAACTCGTACGGGTTCCCACAGGTCCTGGAAATCCTTCAAGTTTTATTTGAGAAAAAGAAAATATGACCTTAAAGGTTTTTGTAGATGGATGGATGTCCTTGAAAGTGCCTGATTTTTTAAAAAAACCAACAAAAAAAACCAACAATTGAATCATCAAGTTGCCTCAGCTCTCCGGGCCTCTCTCTGTCCAAGGATCAATACTTGATCATTTTAAAATGAATGATTTTCACCAGGATGTTTTGACAGGCTCACGAGTAAAAAATGATCTGATGTCTAATTTTGACCAATAACATTTCCCACCCCAAATCATGCCAATGTTGAGTCCTTGAATTTGACCAAACAAGACTTTGTCATTATCAAGTCCTTGTATTTGATGTCCACCTGTATGTGGGATCCCTTAGGTCTCTTTAACTCCAGTGAGTACAAATATCACAACCTTGTAAAGCCTCAAAATGCAGGTAAAACTCTGTGTAGTGATCACATACTGTCAGTCCTTGTATCATTAGCTCAGATAATGGAGTTTAAAATGAAAACAAATGTCTTAAATCAATAAATAAAATAAATGTTTGAATTGAGTTCAGCAGGACATTTTGAACTTCCTCAGTTGTTTCTTTGAACCTGTACCATTCAAAGTAATGTTTTGTGGTGTATTTTTTTCTTTCTCCCCCCTCTCTTCTTCTTCTTCTTCTTCTCTCAGAACACGTTTTTTGGCAGGTTCAGACACTTCCTGGATGTGATTGACCCCAGCACCCTCTTTGTGACGGAGGTACGCGACCTTTATCATTACATGGATCCGTCCTTAGAAAAACTACAACTATACAGCCCCAACTGAAATAATGGATAAATGTTGTTGTGCAAGTTCAGATCTGAGAGCTGCCGGTCAGTTCCTCAATCACTAACCTTGCCCAGATTTTCCCAGCCAGTCTGAGGATTTGAACCCATGACTTTTCGGTCACAAGCCTGCTTTTCTAACCGTTCAGGCTGCCATGACTTCCACATTCGTTCCTATGAAGGATGGAGAAGTAGCCCGGCCCTCATACTGTGGTTAAGGTCTCAGGTTGAGTCTTCCTGTTGCCATGAATCAACCAGTTAACAGAATATCCCAGTCCACCAGCTAGCCCCTCCCTCTGGGACTGACCAATAATAGGTTACTTATAGTATCGATAACACTGTGAGTCTGAGGTGTAAAGACATAACCCTGACTTCCTGTTCCTCATAAAGGGACTGCATGTTTTTATGTGACTCAAAACCCTTTCAGGTGAGTCAGGTTAATAACATCGCTGTTGCTCCTGGTCTCTCCAGCAACACGTGAAACCCCACAGGTGAATACAACAAGGTCACACCTGTTCTCTGGGGGTTGTTGAAAGGCATTCTGGGAAATGTGGGAGATCAGTAACTGAAGTAGAAGTGGAGGAGGCAGGTTGAGTGGAACGTGGGACGCCACAGATTGACGATGTTTAACAGCGTAAGAGGATCTGAGGGTTGATGGGCACATTCTCTGTTGCAGGGATCAAACGTGTGACCTTCAGGTTACGGTACAGTCTCTCGAACCACTGGGCCACCCTGCCTGCCCTAACATCTCCCATGTTCCAGGTTGTGTTGTGATAATTTTGACTGGAGTCATCAGAGCCTTGGTGCCTTGGGTAATGAAGCCGTTAGCAGGCTCATTGGTGACGGTAATAGCAGCAGTGACTCCTGGGATGTGATGAGGTGTGGACATGTGGGGCAGCTGTGAGGGGCGGAGAGAGAGAGAGAGTGTGTGTGTGTGTGTGTGTGTGTGTGTGTGTGTGTGTGTGTCAGCTACCCCCCTACACACACACACACACACACACACACACACACACACACACACCCCTTGCACCCTGCTGGGCCAGGCATAGCCTCAACTTGCCCCTAATAATGAGAGTGGAGCACAACCGGCCATCATTTTGCAATACGAGCACACACACACACATTAACTAACACCCATGAAGATGATCTCATGTGCACACACAGGAGTACGTACACACCAAACACACGTGCACACACACACACACACAGATGGCAAGCTAATTAGGACATATTGGGCCATATGACCTTGTATTGTGCTGCGTCGGACAGTGATCGGACAGCAGAGCGATGCTCACTACCTTTTAGGAAACTCATTTGTCAACTGAAAATCAGCATGAAAGTTTTAGCGAAATGCAATTATCGCACATTGAACCTCGCGTCTGAGAGTAGAGGGAAAAAAAAAACCCATCTGTAACTGCAGTTGAAGCCGACTCGTCTCCAAGGTGCTCCAGGGAAAACTGCTCCTGTCAACTCAACTTTATATTTTATTGACTTCAATTCTGTTTATGTTGGCGAACCAGACGCGGCTCCAGGAGTGCGTGGGCCTCCTCGATCATTTCAGACGGGGAACTCTCCCTCCGGGGGTGACGGATGCTCAGGTAAGGACTCAAATCTTCAACGTTGTTTGACTTTCGACCTCATTTAGGAGTAAATGAGTCATCGTGGTGTAAATGGTGTCGATTTCCCTTTGAAGGACACGGTGAGTGGTCAAGTGTTTTTACTCTCCTTCTTGCGTTGTATAGCTGTGTTGTTTTTGAAAAAGGACACCGCTGTGTTGGTCAGGGTGTGTTGACTGGTCTGAGATGGGGGGGGGGGGGCAGGGAACCCAGGTGTGTGTGAAGGGGTCAAAAGTCAGAAAAGTGAGTGTTACTGTGGATATCTACCTGAAAGCACCGCCAAATGTCTCCAAACTAAACATTCAGCTGACAGAACATTTTTCAGTAGGTGAGTCTGTAGGATACGTTAACTTCCTGTATCACCAAGATTACACACAGTCATCAGCTGACACGTTAGAGGTAGAAACACTCGACAGTTTGTTTATTTCAACCATTCTTCCACTGGTAAGAAGTTAAAGTTTGTCTCATTTAAGCTTTTTGTTATTAATCTACAGCTTTGGAAAGCTCAGAAAATAAAGCAGGTAAGACATTCTCTATCTCTCTCACACACACACACACACACACACACACACACACACCCAAACAAACAACTCTGCGGTCACTATCTCTGTTCTGTCTGGTGGGTGTGGTAATGCGTCACTGAACTGGCCGACCAACTGACACCTCAACTGAACACTGGTCTGTTCATGCAACAAACATTCAAGGAAGTGGACAAAAAAAAGGAAACACCACACCAAAAAAAACTAACTTTGAAGTAACTAAACCACAGTTACACAGGTGAGTCATATTAGATAGAAAAAAGAGACACTTCCTCAATAAGGTTAAGTGCCTTGCTCAAGGGCACTTCAGCAGTGTTGGTGGGCACCGTAGCTGTGATACCAGCCATTTTTTCAGTCACCAGCTCACAGCTGGAATACACCCTCCTGGTGGTGCCGGGGATCGAACCAGCGATCCTCTGGTGCTGGGTCGGTCTCTAACCGCTAGGCCAACCTGCCGCTCTGTCTTTTTTTTTTTATATGTTTGATATCCACTTCCTGTCTGTTTTGTGTATGTTTGATATCCACTTCCTGTCTGTTTTGTGTATGTTTAATATCCACTTCCTGTCTCTTTTTTTGTATGTTTAATATCCACTTCCTCTCTCTTTTATGTATGTTTGATATCCACTTCCTGTCTGTTTTGTGTATGTTTAATATCTCGTTTTCAGGGGGGGTTTCTCCATCAACTGAAAACATTTATATTTCTGTTGCAAAAAATACATGATTGAGCAAATATTGCCCATTGTGTTGTATCACGGTATGTTAGCTAATGCTAGCTAGCTTCCAATGACAGCAAAAGGTTTCTTTCAGTTTTTTCCACCTTGGAACAAAACTCACTTGCTGATTTGATTGAACTGAATCAGGCCAAACCCTTCTGTACTCATTATAGCCTTATTATAACCATTGTACTCTTACTGCAGGCCATCATCCACCCTGACACGGGGGACAAGATCCTCATGCCGTTTCGAATGTCAGGTACAGTATCGTCATGTGGAAGGGCTGGGGAAAGTGGGATCCAGGCGCTTGTTATGTGGTCCAACATGGAAGCGTTGTGACTGTCACAGCTCAACGGGATTCTTCAGGTTGTCTCAGGCCTGG
This sequence comes from Hoplostethus atlanticus, assembly GCA_034670405.1. Taxonomy (NCBI): domain Eukaryota; kingdom Metazoa; phylum Chordata; class Actinopteri; order Trachichthyiformes; family Trachichthyidae; genus Hoplostethus; species Hoplostethus atlanticus. The sequence goes on from JAXDDX010000104.1 coordinate 76,521, forward strand.
AAAAGGTCACGCTCAGCTGGATGCTGATTAAAACCTCTCTTTCATGATGGTACTGTTGGGAAACGGGAGTACTTTGGTCTAGTCTCAAAACACCTTTTTGAAAGGCCACGGTGAATGTGGGTTATATAGCATTTTTCTAACAACAGAGTTTAGAAAATGCTTTACCGAGAGCAAAAGAAACTAATACAAAACAAAGGGCAACATCACAAGATTTAAAAGTAGAGAAAAAAGCAATTAAAGGTCTTTGTAATTGTGATTTTTGTTTTTTTGTGATTCAAAGTGGAAGTCCTTTTTCATGTGGTGTTTCAGTTATTTTGTCCAACCTCTGTATAAGCCTGAAGCACTCTCTTCTTCATGCTGAATTTAGAAATGCATGTAGGATTGGAGTGACACATCAATGAGGCCAAGCAGACTTGGTCTCTCTGGTTGATAAGTCTATATATGGAAAGGAGAAGCAATGTGAAAAGATTAAGAGGAGGAAACGGGAAAATTATTGTTTTTATTGTTTTATTAACAATAAAATATTACAAAATAATAATATAATAATACCTTCAATCAATAAAGAATATTTTGTGCCAACTGTGGCTGCTCTGCAATATGGCTTCATAATCTCAAAAATCACATTACAGTGAAGTTTAGCTGGGTTCAAGATCACATCTGGTAGGAGAACAACCTGAAAGCAAAAATTCACAAGCATGAGATGGAAGCGGTGATTACATGATTGCCTCTGTGTCTTAACAGGTTTCATCCCATTTGGCACCCCAGTGGTAAGACAACTTTAAGGACAGAAATAACACAAACCTACCTAGAACCATGCACAATATTAAATGGGGACCAAGGCACAAAAAAAAACACACAAAGACTATTCACAGGTTCACAATGACTTACCAACGTGGTTCAGCTTCATATTTCAGCCATCAAGGCAGAAAACCGTTTTTTAGGATGAAAATATGTTGGTGGATTTTAACAAAAATACATTTCTAAAGGTCTGCCTTTGTCCAGCTTTATGTGGTATGTAATATGTAAAAAAACACTTTCTTCACTTTTTATCGTTAATTTCTATTTGTTTTACTGATATGTTACGTTTTTGATATTGTAAGGTTTTACTTTTTGATAACTTTTGTAAATAGAGTTTATCTGTGTGTAGGTTGTTGGCCTCCTTCTACCCAATCAGACCTTGGTGTCAACTATCTTCTGGCAGGTAAAGCCTCGTGACTCAAAACTATAAGGCTTATATACAGACAAACCTGATTCTATTTTGCCTCATTTGAAGATGTTATTATTTCATATATTGTGATATGTTGCTGTGTTGCTCTGAATCTTAAAGGTGCTACATGTATTTTAACATCAATATATCATTACCACATTCACTTAGAGACTAAAGTATAATTACCGTAAACAAACCAGACCACCACTAGCCTGTCAGCCTCTACCAGCCTCTACTCTGCATGTAGCATTGTGGCCACCGGGTCGATTTGGAGGGAAATCCGCTGGATTGCTTTACGGCACAAAACAGGAAGAGGGCGCTGTTCTTCCAGCGCTAACGGAGCTAAAGCTAAAGAGTTTCTGGGAACGGTCACTTCCAACATGTTGATCCTCTTCAGGAAAGAGAAAACAAACGGACCCGGGAGGGGAGTGGGGACAAGTAGCAACATCCTCTGTGCAATGGCTTATGGGAAATGTAGTTTTAATCTTGACAAACACTAGCACTGAGACAGAGGCTACCGATTATCTTACCCAGGGTCTCATATGTTGATGGAAGTTATACCAAGGTATTGCAATTAATGTGACTGATATACTGATGTTTTAAAATGCTACACACAGCACCTTTAAAGCACAGAGTCATATATTACAGGTATATTACCTTACCATTATCAGTATATATATATATTAACAGGGTCATCTACCCTATTTTCCCATCCTCCTTTTAACAGGGGTTGAACCAGAGTCACAATGCCTGCGTAAACTACTGCAACCGCAACGCCTCCAAGGTACTGTACCTGCAGTAAAGACACCCAGTCCCATTTCAGCAGGTATAAATACATAATTGAACTCATGTTTTCATAATGTAATCTCAGTTTCTTTTGTTTAGCCCACTACAGCTTCCAAATTTGTCCAAGGATACCTAGGAGCAGTGACCAGTGCAGTCTCCATTGCTGTGAGTTCCCATAATGCCTCTGCCCTGACTCAATGAAGTGATTGAATATGGCCTGTAACTAGATTTGATTTGATTGGTCATCAAATAGGAATGTCTTACCCACTGATTCCTCCATTATATCAGCTGACTTTCAAAGTAGGGTTAGACTGATATATTGGTTTGTTCACACAAACCGTCCACTGCCGATATCATAATAAAATAAAGTTTGACTTCCCTCCCTGACCACAGCTACATAAAAAGTCTGCAATAAAAATATATATTTTTGTTGTACATATTTATATTTAGTAATTGAATTATTTGATAATGTTTTTCATTGTTAATTTCCCATTTAAAGGTCTAAGGTATCTTAGAGATCCCCTACCATTGAATAGGGGGAGGGGTTTCATTACTCTGGGTATCTCTGGGTATGGTCTAAATGCTGTTTCAAAGGATTTTCCACCCTGACCAGAAGAACATTCTGGGGGAAACACAGAATACAATTTTGTTTGGTATGAAAATGGTGAAATTTAAAGATTTTAAATCAATCTGAAAATATTGCTTTCAGCGTCAGCCTTCAAAAACCCATATCGGTTGAACCCTATTTTCAACCTTTTTGGCATCAAAGACTCAAGCCCGTCTTGATGTCAAAAGAGTATAACAGACACCCAAACACACCTGCCTGACACACCTCTTAGTGCGGACACGGGGCTCAAACCGAGCCAATTACTAGTCCCGCTGGGTGCCCATCCGGCTGCTGGCCTCAGGCTTGACAACGACAACAGGCACAGAAAATCGCGGGGTGTCTAGGGGGCGGAACGACAGGCCGGGGGGAGGAGGAGGAGGAGGAGGAGGGGGGTGTTCTCCAATTAAACCTCTGCTTTGCTGACTACCCCCTGCCTGGCTGGGGAGAGCCAGAGGCTGGAATGGTGTGGTGGTGGTGTGTTATCGGAGCCTCATGTCTACAGCCCTCTAGTATGTTGAGATAGTGAAGAACTCAAATCATTTAATTGTTAATGCCCTTAAAACTCAATACTGATTTTTTTTTTCTGTGTTGCAAGCATGTTTCATTAGGCTTCAGACCCATTTCATATTTCAATTTATTGATACATTGGAGCCCATGTTAGGTTTGTATTTGCTAATTGGCTTTTCAAAATATAATCAGTTAATTGTCTCAATAAAAATGTAGAGAAATGAGTAAAACATTTAAGAGCTTGTTGTACAAATCTAACATTTTTAAATGTTTAGATTCTTTTGCTAATGAAACGTTACTGAGACATTTACCTTGTTTTTGATGGTTTCAGTTAGTTAAAGCTGCAATCCGCAATTTGTGTTTGTAGCAGAAGCTAACTTCGCTGGCTAGCTAGCATGCTGACGCTAACTAGCATGGTAACGACGTCAGAAGTTCACTTACTGGTCAGGCACCCCGGGAGTCCACGGTAAACCATGTCTAATTCTGCGGTGGACTTCTCTGCTTGTTTCTCCAGGTTGGGCTGAACGTGCTGATCCAGAGAGCCAGCCGGTTCAGCCCAACCACCAGGCTGCTGGTGCAGAGATTCATCCCTTTCCCAGCAGTGGGTATGTTCAAACAGCTCAGTTATGTGTATGTCATGTCAGATGTGCTCAGTCAAATAGTATTTGCAAATCATTTTGTGTTTGTTTTAGCTTCCTTGAGTCACCAGATGGCTGGACAATCGTCACACAAAAGCGTACTACTAGATTAGCTTTCAAGTTGTCTAAACTCTAAAACTCTAAATACTTAAAGCAATAAGTTCCTTGTTTTTTTAAAAATGAATTTGATTTAGTCGTCAACTTTGTCTCTCAGCCTCACTGTGGTGTCCCTCACTGTGGTGTCCCTCACTGTGGTGTTCCTGGTGTTCCTCACTGCGGTGTTCCTCACTGTGGTGTTCCTCACTGCTCTTCCCAGAGGTCACCTGTCAATCAAACAGTGTGTCCAGTACTGTGACGTCTTTCTCCTTGGATTTTGAGTTTGAGTTCCTGTAGGTGACGCTCTTTTCTTTGTCTGTTCAGCCACGGTGACTATCGCTGCTCATGCTAACTACCCAGTTCTTCTTCTGTCTATTCCAAACAAACCTGAACTGTAAAACATGTTAACATGTTAACATGCTAACATGTTAAAATGCTAACGTTTTAGCATGCTAACAGCATACTGTACGCTACGTGCCCTTAGGCAACTTGAATTATCTAACATGAGAAAATAGACCTTTTAGTAATCCAGAGTTGGTGTTTTTTTCTTCCAATCCTCTCATCACATGAACGGGCCAATTTCCCCAAAAGTCGATGTTGTCCTTTAAGCTGTTCACCTGGAAATAGACTATCCTCATGTTTCATTGATGATAGCCTACATGAACAGTTAATACCTGATCAGAGTTCTCAAATGTGAGTCAATTAAATTCAGTTAAACTACATTTGAAGTGCAATTCACACACAAGTGTCACAACAGCACTTTACAGCAAAGCATCAAACGATTACCAGTGTACACAAACAAACGGGTTTACCGATGCGGCGTGATCCTTTCAAATCGCTGCACGAGAGCCAAATGTGGCCGGGCGATTTGTTTCTTTCCTCTCCTCATTTGCGCGGTCCGTCGTCCTCTCTGGAGGGTTGGGGATGTGTTGTGGGCTTGTTATGTCAGACGTGTGTGTGTGTGTGTAGCCACAAAGCCCAATTTTCATGTCACCACCCCCTTCTAAACACACAGTCACACCCAGGGGTATAGACCCATGTCCCAGAATGCCCCGGGCTGCTGGCTCATAATTAAATTGTTTGCCCCCCCCCCTCCTGTACCATGGCTGTTCTTCTAATTAAATCAACAGGTTTCTGCAGCCCTGGTAATTGGCTCCTCGTTAGGACTCTGCTGCCGCAAACAAATTGGATAATTACCCCTAAAGTGGCGCCTATGTCAAGGCCTCATTTACCTGATTTATGTTTGTTCATTGTTGTTGTTGTTGTTGTGTTCGGCAGGCCCGTATAACAGGTAATTAAAACGGCTAATTGAAGTGAACAAAACCAAAGTGCCGTTTGAATTTGCACCCGCGTGATTCTGTTTGACTGGTTACTTAAGGGTAGATTTAGTGTAATAACCTAATCAAGCAGCGGCCTGTCATCCGTTTAGATGGTGAAGACCTTAACCGGAGGGGGACGCCGCGCCGGCAGAGGAGTGTGCGGGGATAATTAATTTGTTATCTTCACAAACATTTCTCATTTACTTGTGATATTTATGGTGTAATTATGTGAAAGGATCTTTTTAGGTGCTCGGGTGCGTTTCCATTAGCGCACCGCCAGTTATTCACTGCCAGTTAGAATGTATGTTAATGTAATTATTTCAAATAATTACAAAAAGCAGCCACACATTTCACCGTTCGGCGTGGCAGACTTCACAACAGGCAATTACATTTTATAATCAGTTGGAATTTACTTTATTCATTTAATTGCAATCATTTTTTCCCTATATTTGATCTGTTTGCTTTAGTTTTTGTTATTCCTTACCCCCCCTCCCTATCTGTTCCTCTATTAATTGGTCTGGATAAAAAATCCCTTGTAGGTAAAAGAGCCATTTGCTCAGTCAATTGAATTCCTCTCGCACGGCGACCTGCCAGCCCTGCAGCCCTAAGTAAAGATAACTCAGAATGCTGTTGTCTTAAATTAAAAAGGCTTGCGGCGCCTCGACTAAACTCTCTAAAATGAGTTTTTCTTATTCCTATTAGAGTCAAGGAGAAAGGTCCATCTACATTAACATACATTTGTGTTCGTTTTGGACCTCCGTGAACAAATCACAGGGTAACAACACTGCTGATGTTCCCCCAACGCGCCTCGACCCATCGCTCACCTCGCTCAGATTGCCTGTTGTAGGTGACTCATGACTCGTTTGACTCGTGACTTGTTCAAAGTCGCACACAGAGGAGTGGCGTTCAGGTGCTGGGCTTACAAGCCATTCGCCACAGAGTTACAATCTGAGACATTTAGCTGACGTCCTCACCCAAAGTGACTAGCAGTGAGTGAGCAGGGGTTCAGTGTCTTGCTGAAGGGCACTTAAACAGGGCGTATTGTTGTCACTGCAGTGGCTGCTGTGACCTTTTTGTTACGGGGTGGGCTCTGAAACCTGTCTGGGTTACCACAGGACCAATCATATGGTGGTAAATGAAAAGGCACACTGTGAACTCCAGTGGAGAATCACCATACAGATATAAACAACCATATCAATAAGAATCTGTTGTTAATGACTTGCCTGGTAAAATAACAGTTAAATAAATAAATAAAAATAAATAAATAAATATAAACAAACATTACTATTAATGCATGTTTTAGAAAGGTGGGTAAACCCTGCCGACCTGCTGAAGTACCCTTGAGCAAGGCTTAACCCCTACCTGCTCCAGGGGCGGAGCACTAGCTGGCTGATCCAACCAGACGGAAGAGACAGTCAAATCAAATACCAAAGGTTGACAACCACCACTTCTGTTCTAATTTGATGAAAAACCTTCTCTCTCCAACAGCAAGCGCCAACGTCTGCAACGTGGTGCTGATGAGGCACTCTGAGCTGTCGGAGGGCATCAGCGTGCTCGACGACCACGGCCACGCGGTGGGAACCTCCAAACTGGCTGCCAGGCACGTAAGTGGAGGTCACATGGCTCTGGAAACTACATCTGATGCAAACCCATCCTGTATAGTTCTGTTGGTTTAATAATGTGATGCTTTTATTTTATTTGTTTTTAATTATTTGATCAAAAAAAGCAAAATCCCTTTTCTTGGCACCGACAGTTCAGAACATGTTAAGTCATGTCTATGAGATCCAGACATTGTGTTTTTAGTCCTACGTTGTGGTAACCCGTGTCTTCTTCTTCATGTGTTGATTTCAGGCTCTTTTAGAGACAGGCCCTGACCAGAGTGGTCTTACCCATGCCCATCCTGGTGCTCCCTCCCATGATCATGGCAGCGCTGGAAAGGTAAGACACATTGCATTACTTGATTTTAATCGGGCATTGATCAAATTGAACTATATGACATGGATTTGTTTTGTCAGACTGATCTTGTTCTTGTCTAGCCAGTGCTACAAGGGGATATAGAGTCTGGGATGCCACACTTGATTGGTGACACTCCTGGAGGTTTGTGGGTGTAATTCGGTTCAACAAAGCCAGCCTCTTTTTCTGTAACATTCAAGGTTTCAATCTAGTTGCTCCGCCAGGTTTAATAGTGCAGTAGACACAGTCACATCAGATCACAAGTGCAAACCAGACTCGTGCAAAAGATCATTTAAAGGATTTCAGTCAGTCACGGACTCCTCTCGCTTTAACACGTTCAACAGCATGCTGATATATTTCTGTTCAAGGTGCATTTTGTCGGCGGAGGACAGACAAAACAAGGCGGATGGTTTGCCGTGCTGCCTCAAGGCTGCGTCTCTCAGAGTACAGAAAACTGACTGCAGGCTTTTTAAAATAAAATGCTCCCATGAAAATAAAATGCTTTTTTGTTCATAGAAGATTTGTTGAACACATCACATGCGCTGTCCATCACAACCACAGTCTTCTCCTGTTGGCCACTGCAACAGCTCAGGGTTACTCAGAGGGATCTCAGCTGTGTTATTCACCTCCCAATGACTCTTTTCTCAGACTGTCCTGGGATTTGAACCACCAACCTTCCCGATCACAAGCCCATTTCTGTAATCCTCAGCTCCTACATCGGGCCTGGAGGACGTTCTCCGCCGTCTGATTTGACCGTAATGATGACTTAATGATGCGACGTGTTTATACGGACGTCCTGTGATCGATGGCCTGACTGTACCTGCGGTGTGCAGAGGAATGCAGCCATCTTTGTAAATCCTTGACAGCGCTTGTCCCAACCTCTCCAAGCAGGCGGGCTCAGACAGCGGGGCCGGCTGCCCAGGTGTGTTTGGGATTCCTGGTAGTTGAATGAGTGAGCGGGGTGGGGGTGGAAAGGGAGAGGCTGGGACAGGGTTTGGGGGGCTGTTGGGGTGACTGCAGTCGCAGGTGAGTAGTGCTCAGCCATCCTCCATGTCAGCTTGCCTTCACTGGCTCTCAATGGAGCGAGAACAAGGGGACAGAGAGGGGTACCTGGGCGGCCCCTCAATGATGGATTACGTTGCTGAGAGCAGAGTTGGGCAATGACAGCAGGCTCTGTCCTCCATGTGCTTGTGTAGCTGCAGAAGCTTTCACACTCTATTGCATTGTGGGCTGGAGAACAGTTTGATTTATTTTCATCTCTTTGTCTCGGGCAAGTTTACATACTGAAAATTCCCTTCTTAACCTGCGTACTCTTACTTCTGTCATAACTCAGAATACTTTGCTCATACTCATACTCATACTGATACTCTGGTTGTGAAACAGATGCCTCCCATATTAAACGTGTTACTGTGGCATAGAAACAGGCTATGAGGGTCGCTGGTAACACACAGATCAAGAGGTCAAATGACACAAGGAAGGCTACATCATTATTGTTGCCATGCAAGGCAAAGCTAGCTAACCTGAAGTAACAAAGGGAATAACGTCGTGGAACTTGAAAATGGACAAGAGAGAGTGACTGATTCCTCTGCTAGCTCTTGAAGAGGACAAGGAGCCCGATCTGAACCAGGATGTGGGTCCATGACGTCCTGGAGAGAAAGCTTTATCAAGTTGTATCATCTCATCCAAGAGCTCTGTCTAGATCGTCTCTGTTTCAAGGGCTATTTTCACCTTGTGGCCACATCTTTTCCGTGCTCTGTGATGGTGGACTGTTGCATCTACAGGCGAGACACCACAGGGGGTCAGGAGTATTCTGTTCATCATGGCGACAGGGACGCTCAGTCGGAAGGTATCAAAGGTGCACGTAAACAGTTTTACCTGACTAAGACGTTAACCAGAGTGTAGCCAATAGCCACGTCACCACTGTTGCACAGAATAGTGTCATCACATTTGGAAAATATCAAGTGTTCTCACCTCTTTGGAAGATTTCCAAACTTGAGCGTGTACCCAAACCCCTGACCCCCCCCCCCCCCCCCCCCCCCCCACGCCTCTCACACACCTCGCAACTTTTTCCCATTGACTTTTCTCTTCGTATTCCAATTCCCTTTTAAATGTGTGTGTAGTGTGTGTGTATGTGTGTAGCCTAATTAAACCATGGCAGCCATATGTGTTAATGAGCTCCCTCATTAGGCAGTAGCTCTCCTCGTTAGGGGGAGAGGCGTCGCTGGTGGAGGAGAGAGGGAGCGGCTCTCTCTGAAGCTCCTGCTGAGTTCGCTGTCCCACACACCGAAGAGGGGATTAGCCTACGGAGGGCAGGAAGGGAGGGAGGGAGGGCGATAGTGGGCTGGCGAGGCGAGAATGTACCGCCGTTGTCGGGATGGAAACGTGCCTCCGAAAAAAAGTCTGTCTCTGGGAATTGAGATATTGACGGCTGTGTGTTTTTTTTTTAAAGCAAACAATGCGTTTTAAACAGGTTTCACGCACCCAGGGGGTCAGTAATAACTCACGCAAACCCACAAACGCCAGTGTAAAAATGTAAAAATGACAACAAGTTATGAGTTATGAGGTTTCTACCTGACACAAACAAAGAGATTTCACCTGAAAACCAGCGTTATTAAGACGGAAAATTACTGTGAGGAACTGTGACTCAGCAGCTGACAAGATCTTAAATGAGTCTATGTGAAAAATGAACGTGCCTTCCTTTCACACTGAACATGAGCTCCTGTTGTCCGTGTCCCGTGCATGCTGGTAAATCTCTGCAGTAACGCCATGAGACACGTTATTGTACTTTTACTGCATCGGACAAATAAATAAGTCTGCTTCTGAAATGGACAAATGGACATGACTTTCATCAGGTTTTATACCCTGAAGTTACTGCATGCCCGTTTCCAAAGTGTAGAATGAAAGATAATCGTTCAATCTGTGTTTCATAGAAAATGTTTCACCAAGCCATTCAAAAATGCATTCAATATTGTATGTGAGATCCATTTTTTTATCTCCGCACCAATGCCGCCATGAAAACAACTTCCTGTGTATTTACTGTGATTCTGACTGCGTCTCCTCCTCTCCTCCACCAGGCTTCCTCTCCTCCAGAGGCGGCGGAGGCTTGTCCTGCCCATCCACAGCCTGGTGTGTCTCGCTGCCTTCAGTCTGGCTCTGCCCCTCGCCATCAGCCTCTTCCCACAGATGTCCCAGGTCCTCGAACCTCGAAAACCCTCTTCTTTTCTCCCTCTCTATCCAGTGAATCAGTTTCCCTGTCGGTTTCAGTGGTAATGATGATGATAGAAGAGAGATTCTTCTACCATACTGAAGTTATATGAGTTATAGTGTTAGTAGTTTGTGGTATCACTGGGCATTTCTCTGAGGAGTACTGCCTTTTCTGAAGCCCTGTTGGGACAGGATTCGTTGATGGTATAAGAGATCTCTGTAATCGTTCTCCAGAATTACATGGGAGTTTCTACATTTACACGTCACCGCACACACCTCAAACTGCTGCTCCGGAAATGTTTCACTTCCTGTGCACTGGGAGATTTTTCCCAGGAAACGCCCATCCTACCTGTTTCGAACAGCAAATGTAAAAGCTTTCATGAACTGGGTGTAGGAATGACTATTGTGTAACATCAATCAGCGATAGAGTAGCAAAACATTTCATTATATGAAACTGTTGCAGATTATTACTTTAATGCTTCCTGCTTCCATTGCTGGTTTTGATGGTGATAATGCTGCTGATGATGATGATGATGATGTTGACATGGCGATAGAAAACATGATGAAAAAACTGCCTGATTTAACTTGGCAGACACTAGAATCATAACAGGATGAGATCAATCAGGTGCACCCCGTCTTCTTTATTGTGTTTCTATGTATTCAACATCTTTATTTTGTTCCTGTGACTGATGTTGATGACCGAAGTCTCCTGACCCCTTCAACGTTAGCCAGTTGAGCTCTACTGAGATTCGGTCCTGATGAGGCGTAGCCCTCTGAGGCTTAACCTGCTCTGTTATGATCTGTCCACCCGTTGCCCAGAGCCTCTAATGCCAGTCAGTCATTCAATCCAGGCTGGCAGGCTGAAATCTAACTTTAGCCTTTGCTTCAGTATGTGTCGCTCCACTCATTAAGTGGCCATGGCATGATTTCATTTTTCTGCTCCGTCTCTTTCTCTCTCTTTGTCTACTCTCTGCCAAATGACTTGCTGACACAAGCCAGCCAGCTCTGGCTTTAAAATGTTTAGGATTTAATTACCACTGGAAATAGCTCAGACAGCCATATGGCAAAAAACTTCAGACATATGTGCCGCCAACAGCCCTGTGAAAGGCAGCCTCCCGTTCCATGGCGGGGCCTGTTTTTCTCTCACAAGTCCTTTTTGCACTTTCGCGAGGATACCAGATGAAAAAAAAACCTCCCCAAAAAAAGCAACATGAATGCCCCGCTCTCCACCCCCCACCTGCTCAATTTGTCCCACTTCCCCATTTCACACCTACCAAGATGTCTGATTAGGATTCTTGTGGCCTCCAAGTCACAGCCATCTGTCTCTGGTTCAAATATTAGCAGTTGCAAACCTCAAACTGTAATCTGCCAAATTGTCTCTTTTTGCACATTAGCAGTAAATGCGGAACATTTAAGGCCTTTAAGAATATTTAGTTACAAATGAAACTGTTTCGAATCTTTGAGCGGCGATGTATGTAGATTAAACATATGTGCCTTAGCGTGCATGTATGTAAACATGCTATTCCCGACCGTGCGTGCCAAATGCTATCATTTGCACTATTGACTTTTTTTGTTGTTTTGCTTTGATTCACACAGATCGATGTGAGTCGACTAGAGCCAGAGATTGCCATGGCAACAGATTGTAAGATCGTGACTTACAATAAAGGCCTCTGAGTGATCCATACTGCCCAAGACATGAAGACCCTCTGGAGCTGACATAGACCCCAAATAAATAGTGTCCGGTAATCAGGCAATGGCTAGAATAGAGACTTTCCCCCTTTAAGGCAATGAATTATGTTATATTCAGTTATATGTTTAGATTGCTATTGATTGTACAGCTCCATATAATGTTTACTCTCTGTGATGATATGAAAAAGTACATGTTGTCTAAATGTGTAACTGAATGAGAATTCAGTAGGTGTGTGTGGATTGTTATGTGTGAATCCTGTGAATGGAATTGGGTTCAATTATTGTGAAGTGTTGTCATGTATTTCTTTTACAACCAGCAGACCAAAGAAAAACTCAGAGGTTGTAACGACACAACACAGATGAATGTTTATTTTGTTTTATATTCCATGGAAATTTTCCTGTAATCTCTTCTATTTTTGTGGGGGGTTTTGTTCCACAAAGTCAAGTGATCTCAATATCATTCAACAACATCATATCCCATGATTCACTTTGGCCCCCATCCACTGGAGTCAAGTGGAGTGGGTTGTGGCTGGTACCGAGTGAGATGATTCACCTTTTTCATAATAGTTCAGGTTGACTTTGTGGAAGCTACCACACTGCACTTATATACACATTAGTGATATTTACAGTGAAATTTAAGCCTCAAGATGAATTAAATTTACTTTTTTTCTAGTCTGTAAATGAATTATTGTCCTTGTCGCTTGGATTTACAGCCAATGTGTCCTCAACTTTCTCTGTAATTGCCCTAGATCTATATAAACTTTCTCCCTTGAAGGTTTATCTTTATCTTTTGTCGTAACCTGTGTGATTAGTTTGTTTGCCTGGTTGCCAAGGCAACGCTGCACGGTGCAGGGCAACTTGACAAGAAGCCACATGCTGGATGAGTGGAAGATGCTCGGTGTGAGTAGTGGCGCACAACCTCAGTGAGGCAAATAAAAACAACGCCCATTCATAAAAGGTGGTTCAGACAAGCCCCTGACAGTTCGTTTTTTACTGTGAACGCTTGACTGTTGTATCTTGTGTAATCAGTTTCAAATGAATGATTTAATTCCAAGAAAGGGTTTATATCCAGTTGATCTGATGTTCATTGCTCAATGTTTCAATAATAAATACCATCTAAAATGTCACTGATGTGTAAGCAAATATTTTAAGTTAGCAAATAACTTCAATAATATTCCATAGTGAGTTTGATTTTAATGTCAACAATAATTTTTTTAAATGCTATAATATCGCATTTGTATCTTGTGTAATCAGTTGTGAACATCATGTTCATCTATAAGTGAAAGATTTCATTTCATAACGCTATATAGGCCTGTTCATTTTTTACCTGATGTCCACTGCTCAATATTATACCATGCCACTGTTTTGCAAACAAATACTATCTTAAGTTAGCTAATAAATTCAGTAATAATCCATAGTGGGTTTGAACTTCATGCTATCAATCAGATATCAATTTGTCAGAGATTTAGCATTTTAGAATGATGATATCTCATTTTTTCAGCACCTCAGACTGTCAGACTGTGTAATCCAGTGTCCTGCGGCATGACTGACAAATGAAATGTGACACATTTGACTACGCGGCATTATTTATCATTCCACCAATTTTCTGGTAATGGATATAATTTGTTGTGTTTGGACAGAAATAGTCCCTTCTGATAAAAACTGCCGCTGTCTTTCAACTCAGCTCAACCACGGATCAACACCTTTGCACCAGCGCTGCTCCGCCGACTCCTTCCTTCCCCCCACCTCGCAGCACTGTGCCCCCCCGGAGAGATGGTTGTTTTTCATGGTGAATTCCTGCTCCCCCGTCCTGAACCCTCCTCTCTGCTGACTCAGGCGACGGGAGACGCGGCGCTCGGGGAGACGGGTGTGATTTCTCCCTAATTGTTTTCCTAACAGACAACTCTGAGAGGTGTGGTTCTCGTTAAATCGCGCTTCCAAGCTCTTCCCTCTTACCTAACCGAGGTGTGATTGGCCTAAACCACACCTGCTTGTCAAGTGGAAGGGTGTAGTGCCAGGCTGCGCGCTACTGTACCGTTTAAAATGAGCCTTTGATGATGTTTGTTTGAATAATAAGGAATGCCAAATCCTTTTTTTTTCTTACCTCGTATTTGCACCTGCAGTGAGTATAGGATATCCTGGAAACCCAAAACAAGGCATGTGGCCCCTTTGGAGCTGCAGATGTCTTAAGTATTGTGCGCCTGTGCTCTTTGTAAAACGGTGAGAATACTGGTGTATTTTACCTGGCTTCTTTTCCCCTTTCCACACTGTCCCCCTGCCTCTTGGCTTACAAAACAACACGTCGGGGTCAGACATCAGGGGTCGTCTCTGAAACCCCGGGGTCATTAGGTGGAGATTCTTTCCGTTTCTTTTGACAGGTGATTACTGAAGCGGTTGGTGAAGGGGCTGCTAAACAAAGGTAACTACTTTCCCTCTTTTTTCAGAGGTCGTGCCCTCTGGATGAGAATTATCTCCCCATGTCCCCCTTCTGTTGGAGGAAATACCGCCGATAGGTAACACACCTGACACCTGTCCGACACCCCCCTATTCCAGACACCTTCCTCTACATCAGTGGTTCTCAACCATGCACCACTGAGGCCCAGTAGTCTGCAGGTTTTCATTCAAACGAACACTACAGCAGTCCATTTCACTGATTAACACACCTTCACCCAGACAGGGAGGAACTGATTGGTGGAATCAGCCGCTGCAGTGTTTGGTTGGCATGACAACCTGCAGTCTCTTGAGCCTCGATTGGGGTCGACATATCGTGCACACGACATACATGAAAACATTACATTTCCCTTCAGAGCAACAGTTTTTGTTTTTATTTCTAAAACATCTTTTTTTTGTTATTACATGTTTTGCTTGAAAATTATGTTTTATATATGTTTTATACTACATGGTGCTCGGTGAAGTCTGCAAACATTCAACGAATGGAGAACAACATTAGGCCACAGACCAACCATCACCCCTCACTGACAGATGTGTCGTGGCAGAAGCACATAGTTTGATTTTGGCCGTTTATACACACGCTTGCATTGGTTATGTGTTGTTAACATTGTGGTATAACTTGGAGCCCCTAACACCAGGGGGCTCTGTAGCGTCTCAACTGTCCCAGAGAGTCTTACCCAACTGCATGAATGATCTTTCTGTGGTTGTAAGATGGCGTGGAGAATCTTCATTAGGAAGCATTATAGAGCATTTGAGTGTCTGTCAGTCACAAAGGGAAAAAAAAGCACATGTAGAGAGTGACGAATTTGTATTTTTTGATCCATCCATTTTCTTTTCCCCCCCCCATAGGCTGAATAGTAACCAGCCTTCTCTCAGAGTGACTGGGTGAATTAAAAGTGTGCGATGGCATGGTCTTGTCATCGAGCAGACATCAAATTTAATTCACATGGAAAACAGGTTGTGGAGCGGGGGATCGGCAACGAGGTGTTAATGGCATAAGCACGGATTAAACAAAGACTTAATCAAATGAAAAACCTCTTTCAAAAGCAGCCTTTGTAAATGGCCTATGTACAAAAAAAACAAACACTACTGTAGAGGCTGACATTGGATAGATGTTGTGTCCCCTCATCTTTGCTTGTCACACACCAAAGATGGTTGAATGATGGGGTAGGAGGATTTCTCTCAGGGCAAACCCGGAGATATGCAGGATTGATGCAAGTGCCATTAAATAACATGTTTCGTCTTTTTTCGGTGTCAGAGTCAGCGCAGCACCTTGATGAAGAAACGGGTGGTGATCACATATTTAGTCCTTTTGTCTTCCTCTAATGTGTCTAATTATACTTAATAATATTACTTAATAAATAGGGTTGGTCCTCTGATGCGCCAGAAGGGGACGCAGGGCTTAGGGCAGCATTACAGGAGGTTGGATTGGGGCTTTAGTCCTCTGAGGTCACGTCAATGTCCTCGGAGTTGGCCTGCTTGGTGGCGATGCGCCATCTGTTGATGTGGTGGTTGCCCTTCTTCTTCTGCTGGTTCTCAGGGCCTTCCTCCTCCAGCTTCTGTCTCTTGTACTTGGTCCGCCTGTTCTGGAACCACACCTTCACCTGGTGAGAGAAACAAAGAGGCTTTACAGTTCCTGGTGACAACACACACGGTGAAGCAGACTGGAGTTTTAGTGCTACACACATTTCCATTCCATTAGAATGGCAAAGAAGGGATTCTGGCAAAATTAAAAATCTAAATGGCAATCATTTATTTTTTTCATTCATTGATTCATGACCCTGGTTTTCATGACCTTGGAAACCCAGTTGGCTAGCTAACTAGCTAACCTAGATAACTTAGTATGGCTAGAATGCATTTGTTTCAGTTAGTAGCAAGAGCGCTAGGCTTCATAATATTAGCTAGCTCCCTCTCTTACCTCTTGCCTTTTTCCCTGGGCTTCAGTCTTATGTTAAAAAAAAAAGTTATTTGGCTCCGCCCACTGACTTTTAACTCAACCAATTAGATTGTTTCTGCCTCCAGAGCAGCTCTGCCTCCAAGATTGTAGAAGTAAAACTCCAATCTGCCATAATTAAAGAGTAGGACCGTTGTTTTTGGTCCATTGGTCACAGCAATTGGTGACTAGCCGAGACTTTTACAGTAGGACGTCTAAAAAAGTGCATTTAGAAGCAATGTAGGTAAAGTTTTGCCAGTGATTGCCAACCATGTCATTTTTCATATGTCATTTTTTTTATTATCTGTAATCCATATTATTTTCTTCTATAAATCCTGCCAATGACATCTCACCCAACCCCCTTTCCACTCATAAACCAGGTTTCTACAAAGGTTTTAATAGCACAAGGGATCTTTACATCAGATTTAGGCGTTCTTTGTTATTTTCATTAAAGAACATCAACACTGTTATTATCCAGTTGGAATGTATTCATATCTGTAGCTGTAGTTGTCATCTGTCCTCTGCTGCACATTGCATTTGTTTTCTTTTTTCATTACAGTACACTAACTAAAGCCCAGATAACCTTTGTGTAAATTAATTAAAATTCAGTTCACTGAATTGGTGTTACATTGACTGACACAAAACCTGCTAAACTTGCAAGCATCATTTGGCCATTTCGCTGACTCAGAAAACCTTTCTTTCTATTGCCTATTAGGCCCAATTGACATCTGAATGGTGTGGACTCATTAAACTTAATATTTACACACTTTGGCAGGAAGATAACTTTAACCTGTATCCAATATATGAATAATACACATTTCAGACACCCTTCAATTCACTGGGCTGCATCCATGCCACAGAGGTGTTTTAGGGGAAATACTTAAACTTTAATCATTTAAAATTTCATATCATAAATAGCATTAATATACTGAAAATATAATAGCCTGTCAGTTACAGAGAAATCAATGGCAGCCTTTGTCAATACCACTGCATTGCAAACTGTGGGTCTGATAATTGTTTTAGCCTATTTTTTTGTTTAATATATCACAATCAACAATATTACTATTACTACTAATAATAAATCGATATTATTGCCTAAGGCTAATTATTTGTCAATGGACGTTTTATGCGGCTGATTTGAATTGCATTGGGGAAAACTATATTAATGAAGCAAGCCAAATATTGATCAGAGTGTGTATTAACGGCTAGTAAATAAATTAAGATTATTAATAGTATTATTGAAAAATAAGTATTTTATTGTTGTGACCCCAAAATATCGAAAAAACTAAATCCCACCTGCATCCCTCGATTCGTTTTCCTCAGCATTAGTCGTCGTCCTGTCACACTAAACTATCTTGGATGAGAAAAGGCAGAAAAGTTTACTTTCACAGGGCGAAAGTATTCCCGCTACTTGGAGGACTCGTTCACAGGAGAGGTGACCGGGTTATCGCGATGTTTGAGGGCAGGAGAGGACGCCAACATGCCAGTTTTGCGGGTGTAACGGAAATTTATTTAACGTGGAATGTAACGAATTACTGCTCCCAGGGAGTAATGAGTAAAGTAATAGTCATCTATTACATTTTTATTACATTTTAAAATTAGTACCGAGTAACTAGTAACGAGCCCAATATCTGATTATGGACCATTTTAGACGACGGTGCTTCTGCTGCTAGCTTACCTGTGTTTCAGATAAACTTAAGCTGTTAGCCAGTTGCTTCCTCTCGGCTCCTACAACGTAGTGGTTCTTCTCGAAGGCTCTTTCCAGCCGGAGTAGCTGGGAGGGAGAGAAGGCAGTCCGGATGCGTTTGGGTTTTCTGGCGAAAGGACCGTGGAGGAGCAGGCTGTCCTGGGAAACATCATTCCCTACCACACACAAAAAAAACCATGGCCGTCAATTGGATGTTGCAAGGTATGACAAGGGGTATGACTCTGTTTGGACAATTTCCTTATTTGGTGACAGTTCGAAATTGAGATCTGTAACGTTATATCAACTAAAATATATTGGGGACATCTGTTTAGTAGTCTAAGTTTGTCTTTATTTGTGTATTTATGTGATGACATTATCGTCAAAATATATGTACAGCAGTTGGTCAAAGTTAGGTCCATTTTTGTTTTGGTTCTCGTGTAAAGTTTGTCCCCAAACTTCCGCCCCTCTCCAAGCCCTGCATGTGCAAGGTATAACACCTGCCACACAATAGCCTGGGTCCAGATTTGATCTTATAGTTGTTTTTATCATTATAATGGAAAGCAAAGATCAAGCAAAATGCCAGATATATATTTGGAAGCACACATCAGGGGAGCATTCAGGGCCAATGTTCCCACTAAGCTGATATTTGGTGAGCTATGTCTGATAATTTAGCACATCGACCCAATAATAATATCTTGTCAATCTTCAGTCATTCCAACTTTTAGTTGCTGCACCTAAATTATATTAGATTCAGGGACTTGATTTGATGCCCCTGCAAATAATCCTCTTATTTGTTACAATAAAAACTTACAAATCAGAATAGAGGACCAAGTGTGTTTCCTAAAAATCACATTTTATAGTGCTGACCATTTCATGCGTTTTATAGGGTTCTTTACATCACCATAAAGGGTCTCTGTGGAACCATTTGAACATGGTGCAATGGAGAATCTTTGCACAATGGCTCTGGTTTTGTATAGAAGCCTTTTAGTTAAGGGTGTATGGGCAAACACAGTCTTTGATCAGCTTAGCATTGGAGCAAACAAAGGGGGAGTTTAGTCGAGTGGAAAGGCAGGGTATTATGGTGTAGGTAGGCCGATTACATCTCTATAGTCGGTAATTCAACTTTTTAAAACTCCTTGAAAGGAATATGTTTCAGGCAAATAAATGAGATCAAACTTAAATGAAATCCGTGGGGAAATTGGGCCGTCCCAGCAGCAGAAAATAGGATATACCGGATAAGAATAAAACAAATAGAGTGGTGAAGATAATGTAAGTAATTATAACAACCGAATGTATGGAATAAATACATTCAATACATGAATAGATAATAAAGGAATAAAATAAGAGTTTCTCTGTCTTCACTGACAGAGTCTATTATCTATTTGCTTTTGTTTTCCCCCCAACCATAATTAAAAGGGCATATCCCATTGCCGTCTGATTTATGAACATATTTTGGGAAATAACATTTGAGTCACGACCACTTAACTCTGCAGGGATTTGTTGTGGTGACATGAGTGCTGAAATAATTATGAAAACTAAAAAAAAAAGAAAAAATATGTAGGAGAACTGATCTGCCATTTCTAATATTTTGTTGGGAATTATTCCACATTTTGTCGAGCTGAGAGGTTTATTTGTCAGGTGTCAAGTGCGTGATAGACTGATTTAGGAAAACCTGCTAACTACATACCAACTAACGAATTTCCTCTCCATGTTTACGTTAATTGGACGCAAGTGATGAAATCCCTTTTGATTATTTTAATAATTATTTTAATTTAATTTATTTCATTTTAGTCTTGCATCCTGACACAAGATCATACGAAAGTTTAAATGAGCTCATTACAGGATATTATAGCATATTGCTCAAGACTAATGGTATATTCAATTATTTAAAAATAGTGTTATCTTTTTTTTCTAATAATTGTGGGAGAATTTATTGATATGTATTTTGTAATGTATATGTATGTATATGTAAATTGCATCAGTTAGTATACTGTAAAAATGTATGGTCTGATGACTTCTATTGTACATGTCAATACAATAGTTCACCTAATAGACAGAATGAAGCCTTTGTCGTGTATAAACATAATAGTCCTATTATTACTCTGTTCATAGAGATGCCTATAGGCTTATGGATCACGCACGGCTATGGTTTTATATGCAAAGGTTGATGTGATAAAACAAAAAGTTCATAATTTGTCTTGTATTAATAATCTAATATGGCCTGTGTTCAAATCTGATAATTGCCAAGGTTGGGTTTACCTCTGATTTGCTTGTCTATTCCCTTTTACTGGAATATTGTCACCTTTACTGCAATACTATCATGAATTACATCTATTTTGCCTCCAAAGCGTGTCTGTTGTCATGCAAGATTTTCTTCGCAACGACAAGGTAACCTAAGGCGAGTTTTTCTGTATGAAAAAAATCAACAACGGTGCTTATCTTATTCAGGCTGTGCCTTTCTCCAAGTGTAGCTCCGGGGCGAATGGAAAGTGGAAATATTCCACATAGCGAATCTGTAATCAGCCAGACAGCCGAGCTGCAAACTGTTGTCAGCCTCTTACCTGTGACTGTATTTAACTGTTCAACTATAAAATCCGCAATATTGACGGTATTATTTTTATGTTTTTTCTTTCTTCATTATTTTGCTTGATGGGCCTATAATACAGTAATATGGCATCTCCTTTCAACATGCAGTAGCATCTCAAAAGCAAAAAGCAAATTGTGAGCAAGAGTCGTAATTGTTTCAACAAGGAGGAGTGTAGGAGTGTTTTATCTAACTATTCTTTATATTTTTATTTATTTTGAATCCTATAAAACACCCCCTACACACACACACACACCTCACGTATTTCACCAGGGATATAGTGGAAGCTAAACCCAGTTTTCCCACCTTTTTTAGGCTGACATAAATACATCGTTATGACATGTTTATAGAATTCACCATAGTAGCATCAATCTAATGTATATTATATGAGCATAGGGTTACAATAAGTTTATTCTGAAATTGACTTTTGGTCATAGTGGTGGTTGAGACGCCTCATGGTGATCAACTAGGGTCATAATTTACATCAACACAACACCTTACCTTGAAATCTATGTCCGAAAAACCTGTTCCTTAAGACCCACGGGTAGAAATTAAGCGGGTCTCGGTGTTGCGTCCCAAAGAAGTGCGGATGCTGTAGGTGGGACCCTCCCAGCTGGTGAGGAGTCATGGTCAGGGAGTGATGGTTTACCGTCTCTGGGAACACTAGATCCGGGCTCTGGTAGAGGGACCTGCCCTGCGGACCCTGGTAACTATTCATAAAGGCGTCTGTTGCCGGGTTGGAGTAACTTAGAGCCGTCGGACGGATGGGATCCTCAGCGGAGAGAGGGTTTTCTTTGGCGACTAGGGACTCGATCGTGAAGCATCGCTTGCCCGCAGACGAAAACATGATCTCTAAATAAAAATATCCACACCAAAAGAAAATGATGAATCTTTCTGCTTCCTCTTGAAAAAAAAGGTGAGCCCCCTCTCAGAGATGCATGGTGACCATGGAGGGGTGGGTGGGGGGTAAGCAAGATCGTCCAGTGGAGATGCTGCTATAAAAGTCAACAGTGCTGCAAATTGTCCTGATCCATGGAGTCTGTGCGCACTCGGAGGATTTCTGTGCACAAGTGCGCACCAAGTAAATCGCCTCCAACCCCCATCTTCTCACATTGGGTTGACGCTAGATAGGGAGTGACCTGATTGGGCTGCAGCACCTGCCAATAGGTTTCCTCAAGTACCTGCTCCATAGATCACACGAGGGTGGGCAGCTTAGTTATAGCTCACACGCTGCAAAAAATGTCCCCCCTTAAGAAGTCATTTTGTCTCTTATCCAGTGTCTTATTTTTCTTAAATCAAGTGAAAGATTCTGCCAGTGGGGTTGAGATAATTCCACTTGTTTCCATTGCAGCTTCACTTGTTTCAGGGATTTTCTACTAAGTGTCAATATCTTGGAAATTCAAATTTTTGAAACGCCAATTTGCATTGGAAAAGAGTGTAATTCTCACACCATTGGCAGATTGTTTTACACTCCGTAATATTTTAAAACTCAACACTAAATGTCTTGTTGAGATAGTTTTTTTTTTGCAATAACTGGACGGTATTATAACCATAAAACTATTAACACCGTAAAGCAAATTCACGCTGAAGGGGAACGTGACCTTTAGCTACCTGAAATATGGCTATAGTGATGCATAAAGGTTAACCTGCAGCAAAGTCAGTTCATTTTCCTGTTAAATGCGTTATAACAGACCAATTTTTTTCACAGCCCTGAACTTACATGTATTTTAAGTTTAGCTGATTGAAACATAAACAGTACAGCATTAACATTATCAGACAAGACTGTGCAGCATGAAACATCATTTTTGTCATTTTTCTTCCTCTTGAAAAAACAGAATTGGTAGATTTTTATGACCACTGACATTTATGATTTAATTATTGGCCTATTGCATATATACTAGGCAAACACGTTGCGTTGCAATAAATTATTCGACTCTATTATTAAAAAAAACCCGTTTAATTTAATAGATTTGTTTTACATCTGAACATTAAGAAGTATGTTTTTAGCGAATTGGAACAAATAATGATGCTACATTATGATGCTAATGATTCATTTTTATCATCAGTAACAACAACTACAATAATAATAGTAGTAAATGTGTAATACATCTTTATTTTCATATTCAGAATATGCCAAGTCATTGGTACATTAACCTAAATGATGTAGGAATGACAAACTTGTGGCCAAATGGCAAAAATACAAAAAACCCTGTCCTGAACTCTTTTGAAATGCGTCCATGCTCAGTTGAACAGCCGAGGAGATGCATGAAATACACTGCAAAAAAATCCATCTGAGCAAGTCATTTAGTATTGAGTCTTAAAATCTTGTTTTCCTCATAACAAGTGAAAATATGTGTCAATGGGGTGAGATCATTTCACTTGTTTGGGGAATTGAAACAAGTGAAAATACCTTGAAATAAGGCAGATCCCTCTCCTTGATTCAGGAAAAGAGGAAACAAGCTGGTTTACAAGTGGAATTGTCTCACTAGCAGAGATGTTCACTTGTTTGAAGAAAAATAATGGTTTCAAACTCAAACACCAGACTAAATGAAGGTTAAGACGGATCATTTTGCAGCGCATGAGTGCTATTCATTCATTCATTCATTTTCATCGAGTTTGGGAAATACAAAATTAATGCTGTGCGACTTTTTTTCGATCCCCGTTGACTCGCATTGAAAATAGGAATCCTTCCAGTTTATGAAAACAATTTACCAACATTTCGGCATGGGAGAAAATAGCAGTTAAGGAGGCTGCTTAATTCTCATTTGAGGTTGACGGCCCCTATTCCCTGGCGTTTAGCTTTCATGCTGCACTGCCCAAGTTAATAATTATCCTTTTTAATATCCTCGTTTGCGGAGAAGTTGCATTAGAAAATCATTACCGATGGAAATTATGAGGTAGAACAAGTTGTTGATTAGGTGTTTAGAGCTAAAGGCTCCTGAACACAGCTCTTTCTGGCTCTTATTGCTTTGCCCAGCACTTCTCTACCATAAATGATCATTTGTTGCATTAGGTGTTGTGGCTCTGACTCTTAAACTCCTTACTGTAGGTTGCTGTTATGTTCATCTAGAAATGTAAGCTTTCTTCTGTTGCACTGGACTCTGGATCAATGTCAGCCAAATTCCCAGAAACCCCAGAAATTACATTTTATTTGTCGATCATAACAGTAGAGGATAAAATAATAATTGTGGCCTGTAATAAACTGTAGGGGTTTATTTAGCTTTATGTGTCAGGGCAACAGGGTTTTAATATAAACCATGTTCCGTTCAACAGAATGAGATCTTTTTTTATATTCGGGTCCTATATTCGTCACATTATATATTCTATTTGCAGCTGCTGAGAATATGATACACGTAGATAAGAATAAGACAGAGTACACAATATCAATAACATCGAAACAAATAAATGAATAAAGATACAGTTTCTTTGGCGGTTTTACAGAATAATGGACCATATTTCAGGGGGAAACCAAGTCCATAACTTTGGCTTATAGGTTGTTTTTTTTTATATTTAATCAAACGTTTACAGAGGGCAGCAGGAATTTCAGGGCTGAGCCAGTTGAATGATGTTTACTGTTGAATGATGAAACCCTGTGGGCCTTTAGCCACTGACCCTGATCACCGCTGGTTAATAGATGGCCAAACCGCTTGGCATTAACAAAAACAAGCCAAGGCAGTCTACTGTTCCTCCGGATGTGGTGGTTATTTCCCCTGGGGGCTCCATGAGGGTTTTATCGAGAGTCTAACCAATGTGATATAGTGGAAACCACCCTAACGAAAATAAATCACTGTAATATTCCAGTAGGGACTTAAAAGTGTTTCTGTGGTCAATAGTGAGTTTATAGTGACCTTATCGTACTTAATGGTATTTTTATGTGCTATGGTATCACTATAATAATCCCATTGCATATCATATATAGTGTATAGGGTTGCTGTGATAGTGGTTTAGAGGCTTGTAGTGGGATTACTACATTATAGTTATTTTTCCTAAGGGGATCAATTTTATACGCGCAAATATGCTTGTAAACAAATACATGTGGGTGCTGCCCTCTGGTGGAGTCTTTGTGAATGTCCTAATTGATGATTGATCGAGAGAATAATGATTGTTTTTGCAGGTGCTCGCCCTAATTAAAAAATCACTATAGTATAGTATTCCTGTCATATAGGGTCTTATATTGTGGCTGTGATACTCAATAGTGAGTTCATAGTGACCTTATTGTACTTGTTTGGTACTTATTTATCTGCTATGGTATCACTGTAACATTCCTGTAGGGAAATTATTCTAATTTAATAATTTCCCCAATATCTGTTCACCTTGGCAGTGGGAAAACTCACTTTATTTTTACATCTGCTATTGAAACATGGCTCATAGTTTCTACTGAAGGGCAGTTCTAATATCAGAGGCCTGAATCACATCTGTTAGACCTTCCATCAAGAGAACAGTTGTATAGGAAGATGATGTGTATTTCACTTAACAGAAAAAAAAACAGTATAAGCCTGTTGGTTTATCAGGCTTTAGTCTGTTAATCTACCCTATTGATAAGTGACTCACCAGGCTACTCAGCTCTATGGCAGATGGTGTTTCTTAAGCTAATGCTGCCATCCAGTGGTTGAGCTGAGGCAGAGCATGTTTATAGGCCTTTAAAATGCTTGCAGAAGTCAAGAGGAGGCCTCAGTGGTTCCAGTTTGGCTGGTCTGGGGACCACCTGGGGTCCTTGAGGGGATTCCAGGTGTTTTCAAGGGTCCCCAGGAAAATGAGGAGTAGTTATTATTTCACTCACTAGAGGTCAGCACAACGAGAGGATGTATAAGAATGACAGTTTTCATCATTGGTTTCACTGTAGATCTAGCAAGAAAAATCTTCCCAGATGTTCCCTGGAACACATTCTGATCCAATGTGATCCCGTGATCTGATGCAGATCTTTTTGGGGGTCTTTGACATTAAAACAAATTCAGCTCATCAAAAGCCCTTCGTCATCAGTCTGCAAAAGAAGGCCTAGATAAGCCTGATGCATTAAGACACATCCAGGAGTTTTGACATGTTCCATAGTCCCTGGTGTCATTTATGCCTTCTCTTTGAAATAGAAATACAAACATGTCTATTTCGTTTCGTCAGGTAAAATCGGCCAGGTGAACATGATTTCTTTGGTCATTTTCTGTGATGTACAAGATTGCTTTAATATTCACATGCCTACAACCTTACTGTTGAAGCACCATCAGTCTTAATCTAGTGATGACGTTAAACACCGTTAATATCCAGTAATGTTCTCAGCCATATGACAAGCCAGATTAATTTGAATGAACTCTGGGGATTTATATTTTATTATAAGATATTATTGTTTGATTAAAGCCTAACGAAAAATCGCTATAATATTCCTATGGAATTCCTATAGGGACTTATTGGGATATTATATAGTTTTGCTGGGATATTTGTATAGTAACCCTCTAAAATGTACTATAGGATTACTATAGTTCTTTTCTTAAGGGATGGGATGGGGGGGCTTGCAGTCACATTTCTGACGATCTTTTCTTAACGGTTGCTCCCTATTACATTAATAAAACAGAACTTCATATAGCCAGTGCCCAGACCACCAAACCCCTCGCACCTCCGTTCATTAATAAACTAATTGGCCGTTTTGTTTCGCATTAGCGATGTGTGTTCAGCTAATCTATTCCACTTAAATACCTGGAAATTTTCACCCCATTATAACGAGATGGGAAAAGTAGCACGTTGCTGCGTTTGTGCCACCTGCATGAGAAATGGGGTCGTTTAAGCACCTGTACGGGCTCAGTTCCTCCACCAGCATGAGCAAACATCTCACTGCAGGGCCAGGGAATACAAACACAGATCTGTTTAGAATCAGGAACGAATATATCAAGTTATCATGTGGGATCATCTAAAGTTAAATGCCACCTCTTTGTGGTCTGCCACTGTGGCCTTACGAAAAGCATAGTACTCCTATAATAAATATTAAGACGAATACCACAGCAAAACTATAACCTACATATAATAGGAATGTTATAGATATACGTAGTGATACAATGGGAGTATAATCAGGTATAATAAAGTGTGCTTCCATCCAACTCACTATTGAGTATCATCAACGCACTATAAGAATATAGGAATATTATAGCTAGTGACACCATAGGAGATAAAATGACTATAAATGACGGTCATTATAACTGGCTATTGGGTGTCGCAGACACACTAAAGGTGATTCTAGGGCTGTAATAGGAATATTATAGAGCTTTTTCGTGGGTTGGAAGAATAACGCGAAGGGACAGAGGCCCGGTTATATGAGTCAGATAACAGCCCTCCCAAGCTGCTTTATGTTTGGCCCTTGCTTCACGGTGTTCTCATCGCTGAATACCTTGTGAACAGGAACTGCTATTTCCTGGGAGAAGGAGACTTTTAAAAAGATTGTCCTCCAAACATCGGGACGGCCGTTTCAGCCGAGCTCTCCTTGCCAGTCCCCGTGTCAGAAGTCATTGTGCCTCTCAAACGCGACCCTTTCACCGCGGGACAAAGGACAGCGTCTACTTCAAACGATTGTAATGGAAGCTAATGACTATTAGATAGAGTACAGGGGCCCTCGCCTCTGCAAATAAAATGCAAAGGAGGATTTTACAATCGCCTACCCTAAAACGTGTCGCTGGTCAAATGAACTGCACTCTCTTATTGGAGCAGAAGAGGTTATTGCTCTCCATGAGAACTTTCACACCTTCTCAGGGCCGCGTCGCAATCTAAGGTGAAGAGCAACAATGGTGTCTGAGCTGGTATGACCCAAGGCATTCACGTTAGGAAATGGTTTATAGTGAAAACAAATGACTTGGAGCTGTAGAAATAATTTCCACTCATATGATTGTCTGATTTTATTTCAGTGTCATATCATATCAGACATGGTGCAATTTGAGTATAACAAGTATCCCTAAACAAACTCAGGTATCATAAAAGTTAAGACATTGCTGTCTCTTCCACCCTAACAGATAAAGTGTGAAGCATATATTAAGTCTTCATTATCATCTAACCCAAAGAAATGAGTAGAAATGCAAATAGAGAATGGAGGTATTTTTATCTCCAGCTTCCTGCTGCTCCAGGAAAGATTGTGATCCTGAGCAAATGAATGTTGACTGTATAGATTGCTAGTTATAGTCTGTAGTCTGTTGTACCTATACCATGTGTGTCATACCATGTATGTACTATGATTCTTTTGTAGTTACACAATCAGCATCAGACAAATACTGGTAAATTCCAGCCTTAGTTGGTAAGTCTGTCAGCTCTACAAGTCAGTTCGAAAGGTTAAAAAATCTAATTGGCTGGTGAAATACTAAACCCACTTGTCACTGTTGGTGGTTGACAAATTGTCAATGTTAGACAATGTTAGACATCAGTTAAATTACCTTTATTGTCATGGTCCTGATTGTCTCTGCCCTGTTGTCTCAAATTGCTGTTCATTTATTGTACTTGTATAGTGATTCTGATTCTGCAGAAGAAATAAGATCTGATGACAGCAATGATTCAAGAGGCCAATGAAGATGTAACACTTGCCTTTCATAAGGGGCTTCTGTGGTAATACAGACCCTGGAGGGAGACTTAGGCAACCATGGCCGACTCTGGCATGTTTCCAGGGGTTAAGGTGCCCTGTGCTAATTGGGACGATGACCCTCCAGGTTTTCCCAGGCCTCTGACTGCTTCTTTCTGTCCCTCAATGGGATTACGTTGGGCTGTGGAGAGACGAGAGAAGGGGGAGATCTGATTGCTGGCTGATCACATCAGAGACGGCTCTCTGGGGTTTTACGCAAACTCTGCTCCCTCTGCAGCGCCTCAGCCCTAATCAGCCCAACCAGGGACACCAGGAGAGAGAGCAGGCAGGGGGTGGCGGACCAGAGACACAGAAAGAGATCAGCTCTGGGACTGTTTATTAAAGTTCTCCCTTTGATACTGTCACTGGCCGTCTTCTCCCTCTTACAGCACCTCTCCTGCTCATTACTTTACTCTTTTACAGTTTGGATACAGTGGATTTGATGAGTTAATTGGCAGCAATGGGAGAAGGGGGAAATATTGGCACTATATACATTTAACGTACATTGAGTGCAACAGCGGAACAAGCTGAATTTTCCCACCAACATGACCAACATTGGAAGCAGCCAATAGTAAAGAGTGCAAGAGTCAAAGTCACAATCAGCTCTGCCACTCTCACTCTCTAGTCTTGTTTGGCATCTGACAGCTCATCTCTTTTGTCAGTTTCTTACCTGATTTCTTTCAACTTATTTGAGTTTTGGCAGATTGCATTTGATGAGTTAAGTTGGGAAAACAGCAATAGAAAAGGGAGGGGATGCGATGTCGCTACACAATCAACACCAGCCAAATGCTGGTACAGTTTGCATGTGGTTTGTAAGTCTGTCAATTCTATTTGGCTAGGTAGCTTGTTGCTTCTCTTCAGTGAGTCTGATGACTGATGAAATACAAAATCCTCTTGTCACTGCTGGTGGTTGACCACAATGGAATAGTTTGTAGTTTGAAGGAGGGAGAAATGGGATGTCAGCCCCCTTGATAACAACATTAGTAATGTAATAACAGTAACTTATTACAAAGAGATTTTAGGATTAAAGAGAGGGAAACCAGTGTTCTGCGTTCCCACCATCCCCCTTTGTTAAATACGACTAAATTGCCTACTGGACAAGGATTTCAGGTTGACCACCCCAATTAGCTGCTCTGATGGACTCAGTCGCTACATCCCAATCCTTTATGTACGCTGTCTTCTCTCCTGCTTTATCCTGTATGTCTGCCATGCAGGCATCATTGGACAGCATGAGTCCCTTTCCGCCTGGAAGGGAGACGTAGCGTTTCAATGGAGCCCCCCCCCCTTTAGTGCTCACCAAGCGGAGACAGGACACCTGCTGGTGGTGGGTGGGCATGTGGGAGCCTTGTCCATTGAAGAGCAGTGAGAACAGGCGTATTGCCCATTTAAACAGATTAAACAGTGAGACCCAGCTCCCTAGCCCCGAGACAGACTGACCCCTACCACCCCCGGCTATGGATATCCCAGCTAATCCCCGAGGTAGTTATTTATTTGCTTAGCTTAATCAGAGGGGGACCCGGGTCTGTCCCAGCCTTCAAGCATAAACTGCTTTGCGTTAGATCAAACCTGGAGGAAATGTCTTGCCATGTCTCCCTAATTAAGCCACTGCAGTGTGACCGAACCGAGCACAGTGTGAGAGGAGAAAGCAAATGTACAAAGGACAGAGGATATTGCTGATGTCCTGATCGGCTCTATAGACCGGGATACATTACAGTAGATCCAGCTTCTCTTTTCAGCTGAATTGGTCAGTTTCTGTGATTAATGTGCAGATTAACAAAGCCCATGTTTATCAGCAGGCACTCGTTCAGTAATTAGAGAGGCTAGCTGAGGGCTGGGCATTGAAAAGTCTCATTTGTGGATGGTCAGTAGTTTTACATTGTCTGTTTGAGAACCAAAAAACAATAGAGTCGTGGCTGTTGTATAAGCCAAATCTACAAAAAGTAATGAATGAAACTACTTGAATCTACTAATTTGTAGGTGGCTAAAAGTGAGTTATACACCCTAAACTGGGAAATGACCAGTCCATCCAAAGAGGGTTTCAAATGGAGTGATTTAGGTTTTATTTTTTAGCCCAGCATAGTGAAATGCTGTATAGAGACCTTTCTGTTAAATGTGTACACCTCTAAGCCTCTTGTGATACAAGAACTCAGTTTCTGAAAAACCTGCACAAATCTCAGTGCTTGAAGTTAGAGGAATGAACTCAGGACAAGTCAAGTCATGTTAGAAAATATATTTCTGAATATCACATTCAAATATACAAACACTGGATACAAAGTGAAATACAAAGTGAACCTCTTGAAAGAGCAATGAAGGTAGAAAGAGTTAAATATATAGCTATAAATCTATTAAATAATCATACTTCGAGGTGCAGGCCTCTGTTCTCAGTAGTATATACAAATGTCTTTTCAGAAGTCCAGCGTGTTGGTCAACAGTGGTCAATTGACCCATCAGACACGTCAATATCCACATCTGACGAGTCGGAGAACTCCTCGTCTTCATCGCCTTCATCTCCGTGGCCTTGGGAACCGGGGCTTTTCGGCGGGGCAGCCAGGCCGAGTTTGGCCAGCTTGGCCTGCTGCTGCTCCAGACTCTGTTTGCGCCACTTGATGCGTCTGTTCTGAAACCAGACCTTGACCTGGAGATGGAGAACAACACGCCGATTAGAATCATTCTATTAAGCAGCCGTATTATTAAAGATCAAGACCTAGTTATCAGTCCAACTATCCTTGGGTGATGGATAAAGAATTGCCCTGTGAATCTCTGTGGCTCCCAGTTGTACAACCAGGTCCGTATGTTTTGAATATGCTATACTGTATTAACCAACAGCCTGACTGGATCTATTTTTTACCTGAGCTTCGGTTAGCTGTAGAGCCGAGGCCAGGAGGAACCTCTCCGATCCGACCATGTACTGTTGGCGTGCGAACTCCTTCTCCAACCGGGACAGCTGCTCGTTGGTGAAGCTGGTGCGCATCCGTTTCGACTTTCCACCCTTGGTTTTGAACGAATGGACGTTGACTTTAGACATTGAATCTGTAAGAGAAGATGACAGTTTTAGTTTAAGTATATTGTCGTGAGTGGGGTTGCATTTGACATTCGTCTTGCACGGTAGTTCCAGGCATAAAAACAGGTGAAAGGTTTACCATGTGCGTAAAATGCCCCGCGACACGATGATTGGTAGGTGAAAGGCGGGCAGCAGTAGACAGAATATCCAGGTTGCGTGTGGACGGCGGAGTGCAACATGTTTGGCGAGTAGAGGTATGGTGTTGGTGGGATCGGCAAGCCTATCTGCCCGGTGAGCGGGAGAAGTGGGGCTGCCGGTTGATATTTTATTCCGCATTGAGTCGGACTCGTCCGGCCGCTGCCTGTGTCCTCTGGCTTGGCAAGCAAAGCATCAATGGTGAAAGATTTTCCACTGGTTGGCTTCGGTGACGACGCACACTGGCTTCCCGGGTACTGTGGATACAGCGATGCTGGTGCGTAATTACGCACGGGGTATCCATAAGCTCCGGTTGGTCTGTTCGGTACCTGCATTATGCCAGACGTAAATTCAAATGTTAAAAAAGAAGATCTCGTAGGTTTTAAGAAAAGCAAGACGTTTCTCCAAGTGCAGCGAGCAGTTGAATACCGGCCCTCTGCCGAGAGTCCCTATTTATACCTTGTCCGGGCACAGAGGTGTCAACAGCCCCCCATCGTCCCTTTGTCTTTCTAAGTAGCAGATGAGAGAAACGAACATCCCGACAACGTATCCAATTAATTGATGGAGTAGTACAAGCTGGGATTGTCAAACATCCTAACCCTTTGAATGACAAGGCTTTTGAAGAGTCGTGGGGGCAGGGAGCTCAAAGATTTACTGGGCTACAAATTCTTGCATGGATCTTAACTCCAAATGTAATCATTACCGCTGAGAAAGCCTTGATGTTACCAAATCATCTTATTTGGACCCTTTTAAGTCGACAGATGCTTTAAGCAGCGTAACAAGTAACTTCGCCATTGGAGGCCGTCTTCAAACCCTCCAATTTAAGGAAGACATAGAATGTGATTTTACGATGTTCATTTCTTCTTTCTTTTTTTACTTCTTTTTATACGTCTTTAATACAAGGGGACATAGTTGGATAGCTTTATTTTGCAATCACATTTAATCTTCCAGTTGAGGAAATACTAAGAGCCATTTATAGCTCGTGTTTGTCTCAACCACTTGTAAATCAAGAATCACTCCTGTATGTAAATAGACTATAATGCCTGTCCTGTATAAAATGATTGTGGTCTTTTTCCAAAGTGTGTCTTTTAACAGGAGTAGTGTCGCTCTTAAAATTGAATAAGTGCCGTGCGTAATTGAGGCGTCAAATTCAGCGGGTTGGGTGTGGTGACGGACTGGTGCTGCTGGTTTTACCAACTGCAACTCCAGTAATCCCAGTCACTGCGTTAATCCAGAAGTTGATCCCATCCTTTGAATGCACTGATCTCACTGCAAAAGGGCCTCAGTTCTCCTTGAGTCCTAAATGTTTTCAAGGCCTAAATTAGCCTAAAACCCAAATTGTGACTGCGCATTTGTTTTTAGTATAGAACTATAAAATGTCTGTTGAATAAAGGTCATAGTTTAAAGCCCATCAAAACTGTGACCAACAACCCCAGTGTTGCTAAACTGGTGTGTTGAGGTTTGATCAACATCTGTCCTGTTCGTTTTATTGGTTTTGGGTAACTTGCTTCCCTGTGCACGTGTTGCACTTGGAAAAGCGATTCTCCTTCTGAAACTGAATTATTTGTGCGCAGAAATCAGAGTTTTCCGTTCTTGGTTCCTCATTAGAGACTCAAAGGCAACAGATGAAACGCAGCGGCTTCTTTAAAGGAAGTGATTTGCTTTCTTACAGTACTTGAGGACAAAAGCGTCCTCTCTTTCAACTTGGATTATTGCCAGCTCTGCAAACTTTCCAAGCTCATTTCCATCATTTGGAAGTGGCAGAGAAGCGTCTCCTGAGCCTTAAGTAACTGTTAAAACACATTTAAACACCGAAGCGAACCGCTTATTCCCTTTGACCTCGGAGCGTTTTATTTATTCTCTTTAGCTGACACTAGAATGTCTAATGAAAAGGGCAAACACAGACTTTCTCAGCTTGGCCTGAACAATAAGGATGCTTCTGATGCCTCGCCGACCGGACCACCCACTCTAGCCCCGTATTTGTTGTCGTGCACTGCAAAAAATGTCCGTCAAGTCCTTTACTTGAGCATTGAGTCTTAAAATGTTGTTTTCCTTAAAACACGAGGAAAAACTGTCAGTGGGGTGACATAACTTCACTTGTTTCTAATGCAAAGCAACGTGAATCAAGTGTCATTTTCCTGATGCTGATCAGCCTCGTTCTGGCTTGTTTAAACATGTTGAAACTTGTTTCTAGAAAATCCCTGAAATAAGTGAAACTATTGGAAACCAGAGGAATTATCTCACCCTGTTGGCAGAATTTCACACTTGTTTTGAGAAAAATAAGAGTTTAACAATCGATATGAGACTAAATGATTTGTTAACATGGACATTTTTTGCAGTGTGAATTTTCACAACTAGTGGGAAAGGCTAGAGAATCCTAGTGCCATTCAAGCCCCCCACCCCCCACCCCCAAACTACCTACACATCTGGATACCATGGACATGGCTCACAAAATAGTCGTTTTGCTGTTTCATGATATGACAGGTGAAACCTCCAGTACTGTACACCACCTGTGTTCCCTAATGATGGAGCTGTAGTGTTGCTGGGAGAGTCAAACTGTCCTCTCTTCTCCTTGTGTATTGGAGCCAGACAAGGAATACACTGACCATTGTCCCAGAGCTGCCCTTTCATAGTCATGGCCTGAGAGGGGCTCTTCTATAAGAGCTATGGGCCATCCTCTCCAAATGAAGCTCTCATCAAAAGCCTGAAACTCCTTGCCTATCAACATGTACGCAGTCACAGTTAGTATCTGGGGTAGGCTGCATGGCTAGAAGGAAAAGGGTGGCACATTTTGGCATCACCACTTGGCTTTTATTTTAGCTTCTAGGCATGTTGCATAAATATCTTTCAAAATGTCCCTCCATTTACTTTTCCTAGACCCATTTTCTGTACAAACCAATCATGTTTGTTTTTCAAATAATACAATTACATTTATCCCCTTCAGTTGCCGGCTTGCTGGCCTTCCCTTAGACCCCCCAAATCTTTGTACATTGTAGTCTATAAACAATAATTATTTGTATGTGGTATGTGATTGAAGAAATTGCAATACAATCTCTCTGTTTTCATGAACCTAAAAAGATCTAACAACTATCTAGTAGTCATAAAACTTCAAACAGTTCTGGCAGATGCCATTTGATGTCCTATTGTACTATCGATGCACTCTGATGAAGGCTCAGTCACAGCATGCTCACATAATAAATGGTTTTGTTTTGCACTGAGAAGTGAGCAGTCTTCATAAGTTTTAATGATTGGGCCTTGGTGTTAACTAAAAAGGTGGGTTAACTATGACCTCCGTCCAGTGATCATCATCAGGCAAGCCACCAGTAGAAATAAAAATGAACTATCCATTCAGAAAAGCATTCATTTATGGCTTCCCCATCTTAATGTAACTTCCATCAATTTGATAATGCAACCTATAGTGAGAGCAAAAGCTGAAGGAGCTTCACCTCCTAGATCACCAACATTACAAATGACCAGTAGTGAGGAGTGCAAGGACAATGGCTGCAGCATCCCCGTGTCCCTATGATGGTGTATGACAGGGAAGTGTAAAGAGCCAGGGAGAGAGGAGAGTGTTGTGGTCTGCCCCATCTCACAGAGACCCCTCTACTCTAGTTCACACATGATTGAATGAAACAAAAGCATGGAGAAACACTGTCATCATTATTATTATTGAGGTGAAAGGGGATAGTTTTGTCACCTGCTCGACACATTTAACAGGCACTGTAATCTCTGCCTTTCCTGTCCACGCACATCTATCACTAATGAGTTTATGAAGCCATTTACAGAATGATCCAGAACGGCCTGCCTCTGGCACCTTGCTGCTGGGACTATGGGTCATTATGTGGTGACAATAAGGGACCCGTTGGGCCTTGGCCCTCACCTTGACTCTGAATGGGAGTCCAGTGAAAGGCCAGGTATGTCCCGTCTGGCTCCAATACACAACCAGACTCAGCTCTGGCTCTCGTACAAGCCAGGGCAAATATATAGTGTCCTTATTTTGGAGTCACAACAAACCTGTTTCAACTAAACGCTGTACAACTGAAACATGTTTATTGTAACAACTGGGTAAAAACAATTCCAGTTTTTTAAATGACTGAGCATTTTGCACATCACCGCCTCTTCCTTTGGGGTTTGAGGTGAGCATATTCAGCCATTATCTGCACAAGATATGTTTGAAAAGTATTTGAACCTCTTGAAGTGTTGAACAAGTTGCCAGACACTTCCAACACTTTGTCCATACAACATATTTGTCCATTACATGTTCCTTGAGTATGTTATATTGTGTCTGTGTGTCTGTACAAGCGCACATGCAGGCGTTAGTCCTCCAAATATTTGATCAGCAAAATCGTGAAAACGTGTCTCTATGTACAGATTCTTCATATCTGTGCAATAAGTCAGAAACAAACAATGTTGGTTGGATTCATGCAGCCCCACCAATTTCTAGAATTTCTATGATTTCTGGAATCATGAATGTCACCACATGATATCCTAAATACCGATCCCCTAGATCTAGTCTGGCCAGAGTTTTGTACACAGCTGTTATATTTCCAGACTTCCATCATGTTTGAAGCATATTAACTTTAAAGAGTATTGACGTCAAGTTTCTTTGGAAGCTCCTTGGAATAAATGCTAGCTTGTGGCTTACTTCCTTTTCATTGTGTGTTGGGCAGCAAAGTGGCAACTGACTTCAATTATACTGCACAGAATTCACTTTAATTTGAGAGAGACAGACAGACAGGCAGACAAATAGTATCTCAGGGTATATATGTATTCCTGAATTCTGACAGGATGGCCTAGTGGTCTAGTCCCTTAAGCAAAAAGGTCACAGGTTTCATCTCGAGGTCATGCATCCTGTCAAAGTGTCCCTGGGCAAGACACTGCAACCCTCATTCTGAGTAATAGTGTCAGCTAAAATGTGAAATGAACTGGCTACTTCCAGCATTGAAACCTGACCCTGACCCATGTTGCTATGCAGATTCTGTATGTTTACCATTTGCATGTGTGGCTCTCAGGAGGACCTGAGTCACTGCAGCTCGGTTCTCCAGCTAAGCATCCATTAGCATCGACACCAATGCTGTGAATTGCTACTGTACGAGGCGCTCTCCTCTGGGCTAATTGTGGCCATTTAGGTCAGAAAATCCTACACGACGCTCCATCCACTCATAGTGCCGTCCAGGTCATTACCAAGTTAATGAGGGATTAACTTTCTCTCTGAACAGTATCTGTTGACTGACATGGCTGTCCCGTCCTGGGAACAGGCCATGTGTGTATTCGACCTGTCTGCCGCTCCATGTAGACCACCACGCCTGTCCTGGGCTGCGTGGAGTATGAAGTTTAGGATACAGTGTTACACAGAGAAGACCCATCTTGGTTACTTTCTGAGATCATCAGAATTACTTTTATTTGGCAAGTACATTCTATGCAAGGATTTGGTGCAGAAGACTGCAAATGTAGTGCAGCTAGACCATGCAGGACATACAGTAGGACAAGCAGAATATTCTACAGCTATATTGTCTTTACAAATCTGAATTCTGTTAACAATGTCGACATGATTTGATACCTACAGTGTGGGTGACCTTTTTGTGGATTTGTCTAGAAGTTTTACTACATTAGTTGATACTACGTTGTTTCAGGCTCTGCATACAATGTAGTCAGAGACGTGAGACGCAGGTTCTCAACACCTGATAGGCCGGTCTATTTGGACCCTGGTCGACTGAAGACACTGACACATATGGCATGCATTACAGACGCCGAACTACAGGGGCCCTGCAAGGATACTGAACTGTCCGATTGAACTATAAACACAGTCCTGTCATCTAATGCACGCTCAGACTTCCTGGTGGGAGGAGCATCTTTGAACTGCCCCGCCCTTTTTATCTCTTATCTTTTATCTTTTTTCTGGTCTTCATCGAGGCCTTAGGCTGGTGGTGCCGGCCAGGTTAGGCTACCGTAGGCGAATTACATAGGCTTGCTATGTCCTCCTCTCTGTTAAATCCTTTCAGTCTTCTTCTACCTCTAACTCTGTTTTATGTGCTATTTCCCTGATCGTATTCTATAACATCTTATTTGTCATAAGTGATTGATTCTCAGCTGACATAGTAAGGCCTGAAAAGCACACTACTGTGTGTCATAACAGCCTGAATTAGTTTGATGCTTGTTTGTGATAAAGGGCTTTATGAATAAACTTGACTTGACAGGTATTCCACAAATGTACCTCTCGCTTTAGACTGATACAGTATTGTGTCTTTGGGAATGGAGGGAATTATGGGAAGCCATCCTTTTTCTTACAGACCAGCAGTATCATTGAAGTAACTCTCCTGGCTGATTGAGTCAAACACGTTCCTGTCCTGATCAGAAAGGCTTTAGGTTTTCTATTCCCTGGACAGAGGTCTTAGGTGAGCTACTGTCTTCAGTGGTATTTCATAGTGAGTTATACAGATCATTTTGTAAGAGAAAGTCTCAGAGTTGTCACAGGGTCGATATCTCATTTTGAAATGAAACTCTTCTCTTTTCTTTTTCTTTCGTTCTTTTCATGTGTCACATCTCTTGTCCAGGTGCCGTGACCCTTGCATTCCTTACACGTGGTTTCTTGATAAATGCATAAAAACGTAATGCAGAAATTTCACAACTTTGCTGACCTGTAATGAAACCCGTCATAGCATGCGAGAGGCAGCGTGCCGTAAAGGGCCCCTTCCCAGGTGCTTGGAGGGGTTTGTGGAGACACCCTTTAATGGAGGTGAGAATTGGCGGGTTGGACTTTAACACTTGACCTCTGTTTACACTTCCTGTGGGTGTCAGGGCTTGTCCATAAACCGCTGCTTGTAGGGCTCTGCTCCATTGAAAGGGGAGAGAGCGACGGAGCACCCTGCACTGCCCTTTTCGGGCCTGTGATTATTGGGACAGGCCATTTCCTCTCTTCACATTCTCTGTTTGCTTATATTACTGCCACACTTCCTTAACCCCCCCCAAGGCCTTTACAAGAAAATGATGACAATCCTGCATATTCAACTTGACTCTCTGTTCTCAACCTCTCCCCTGTTGGTAATGGAGTATAATGGAAGCGTGTTTTCGGTCAGAAATGGAGGATACAATACCTTTCAGATGACGAGGATGCTTCATATCTATGATATGATTTTCAACAAACAAGCATTGTCCGACCATAGACTCTATTTCTCTCACAGATACACAGCTACTATAACTCTCAATGCCATTTACAGCTGTTATTAGCATGATATCACAACTTGTCCCAACATTGCTGATGCAGATATTCAACGACAATACAAATAAATACTGTTGTAAAGACTGTTGTAAATGTCATCAAATTGATCTTAAAAACTTGAATTTCAACACAAATTCTATAGAATTGTTCAGTTGAAGAAAAGTCACTTGCTGTACATTTACTGTAACGTGTGTGAAATGTGTGTTAGACCTCCATTTCTTCCTCCTTTTCTCTTCCTCTTTCTCTCCCAGTTCAGTTCTTTATTGGCATAATAATTCTGATCTAACAGTGTTAATAAAAATAATACAAACGTAAATAGTATCAAAGTGTAAAGCATTAAATATCATCAAGTGATCTTTAATATTCAAGTTCAGCAAATATAATGTAGAATTATTCAGTTGAGAAAATGGCTAAAAGCAGAGCAGTTATCACATATAAGGTGTGATAACACCCCCCTCCCTCCCACCAGCCTCACACTGGGACACCTGCAGGACACAGGGTACCTATCTGTCGGCATGTATCAGACACCTAGATGTGGGAGAACCCAAGAATAAACAGTGAAACCAAATGCAAATCTGATATCTGAGATCTAATGCAACCTTGCATGAATCAAAAAGAACCAGAGGACTAAAAAAAATCAGAACCATAGACAAAGCTTTAAGCCTAGACCTCAACAGTGATATGCAGGGCAACTGTGGCCACAGATGGACCTCAACATTGTTGCTCTAATCACTGAACATCTTGCTGCCAGAATACATTTTTGACCACATGTCCGATTTTGTTGCCGAGGGTGTTGCCACAGAATTTGCCTCGTACATATCACCACCCTAATACAGATAAAGGACTCATCTCTATGTGTCTGTGTATAGTGGCAGAGGTTCACAGCCACTCACATGCACTGTTGATTTTTGTATGTGTGTAGTATGTATTTAATTTTCTGCAACTTCACGTATTTGAATACCTGCTGCTTTAGCTGCAGATAAATAAACACATAAACACATATTGAGGTTGTCTCATCTCTGTATGCCTACAAGTTTACAGGCGTCCCACCTTGGCTGCCCTCTGTCCTGGCTGCCCAGCTCCCTTTACACTCAGTAGAATACAATCACAGCCCTGCGGCAGCAGATCAAAGCAGCGGTCTCCTTGGAGAAATGCCAAACAAAGACAGATATGCTGACTTTGTGGCCTATGATGGAGTCAGAGTAGAGGATGAGTGTTGAGAGCAATAACTGGAGCAGACAGCCCACCTAACAGCACCATTACAGCTCATTTCCCTGTCTCTTTTAACTTATGCAAAGAGAGAGGGACACACGGTAGCTAATTTGGTGTTTTTACAAGAGTAGACTGAGCACTTCAAACAAGACCACACACAGACTGAGACGCAGTCATGGAGTCTACTGAACATCTGGTGACACCTAGTGGACTAAAGAGTTGGAGGCGGTGCAGGTGAGGAGAAACCTCCCAGTACCTCCCAGTAACATTAGAGTGCACTGAGGCAGGCCCAAGGACCCCCATATTGTCAGATTTTTTTTTATGTTGGTTTAGTTTGGAGATTGAAACCTCTGATGAGATTATTAAGAATTATTTTTTCTTCAGTGTGTCTGAAGAAAGTCCCCCACTCATTAATTTTCTTCTCATTGTCAAAACTCTAACTCCCTTTAATCTTGCCTTCGTCAAAATGCTCTCGCCTGGAGCTAATGCCAAATACAAGCCTTCTAATCTGCTGTCTTCAATAAAGGAAAGCAACAAGATCACTCTCCTCCATCAGACGATCCAGAAGGAGCAAGAACAGACTGCAGATTCCTCGGAAGAAAGGGAGGAGATAGGAGGGAGGAGAGAAAGACAACAGGATTCTAACCATCGAGAGGGAGAAGATGTCCTCCACCATTGCTGCTCTCGGGGTCCCGTCCATCTCTCAACTGAGCTGGGAGAAGAGATGAAGAGGATGGTGAGACAGACAGAGGTGGGAATTATGATGATAAACTGAGAGAACAAGAAAAAGTTCTATTCTCACTGAAGGAAAAACAAAACCAACGGACCAAAAAGGAAATATGACACACAGATCATCCTTGAACGCGAGGACAGGAGGACAGAGAAGAAAACCAAAATCAAGTCTCTGTCAAAACCTTGAGTCTGTCATCACTGGTCTCTCTACAGCCCAGATGATGGGCTGAGCTCAGAGAGAAGCTTTTACAAGAGAGCTTTTAATTCCCTTCTTCTCGGCTGGGATATACTTGTGGGAGTGGGAGCAAGCCGTGATGGTGGCCATCATGGCATCTCTCTCCACCTAGAGGCCAAAATCTTCCAACAAGCCTCCTGGAAGGAAGAAGAGGCTCTGCTGAACACAGAGGTGAGCAGAAATGGACAAGAAAAACACATTTTACAGATGAACCAAACCACCCAGAGAAAGCACAAAAATCAGCAAGGTGAAGCACATATTTATCTTAGCTTAGTGTCTGGTAAGGAAAGACGGTGATTTGCAGCACTGTATTCTTACTAAATGAAATGCCAAGGACTGTTTTTGGAGGAAGAAGCTTTTAGTTCTGAAGGGAAAAGGGGGCTTGGACATCAATTTCATGCTGAAAACCACAACCTGTTTTATTCTTTGTATTCCCCTCCATCATTTCAGTTTCCACCTGCACCTGCATTCAAAATACAGTGAACATATTTCAAATACAATAAAAGGTTTGTTAAAATTCTAATCAGTGGCATTTTTCACTCATGATTTTGTATTTTATGACATTTCAGATGTAGATGTGATCTTTTGAACAGAAGTAAAGTAGTTAGCTTTGCTGTAGTTCAACCTGTTGCAATGTGAAGTTACTGGTAGCTTGTAAAACTATTCTTTCATAGATTAGTAGCTTCCCCAACTCTGCTTGTATTGAGCTGGTTTGCCTCTTATGTACTTGACTTCAACCTTTTTGACTCCTATATTCTGTGGCTATCTCGCTTGGTTTGATTTATGTTTTCTGAACATGAAGTCATGAAACAAAACACTCAAGATGCCACTTAAAGTAGAACACCAACACCGCCCCCATGTGGTCATTATGTGGTAGTGCATTACCTATTTTAGGGAACCCGTCCCTTCTGTGTTAGAGATAATAATATTAATATTGATATTAATATTGACAATAATAATAATCTAACTTATTTCACTTCATGCATCCGAATTGTTGAATCACACTGCAAAACATAATGAATTCAATGGATTGTTGTTTTTACAGTCGAGCAATTTTCCATTAGGACACGTTTTGAAATCATATCAGACTGAATCCGACTGAATGAAAAGACTGAACCCGTTTATTTAATTTAATTCTCTTTATGTTTCAGCCACTGCCATCTTCGTAGTCCAAACTCAAACTGTTGTAGTCCTCTTTTTGGCTCCACCCAATATGCAGTCCCGTAAAAGGCCAGCAGGTGGCTATATTATAAATAAACGATTTTGCTCTATGCTGTTGCTGCTACCAGTACTCATCATCTGTAGACAATGATGATAATGAAGATAAAACCTATACAATGTGAAATAACATTATATATATATATATGATAATATTTTATAATATAAACTGTATATATATAAAATATATTTCTTTGGCTTAGAAGATACAAATATTAGTTTTTTCAATGCATTCCCTTGTAGTGTGAAATAGTTTTTATTTCTTCCCCATTCCTGTAAAGCGGGTGAATTAGCAGTTAGCAATCAGTAGCGTTCCCAGATTGAACAAACATTTACAGGACTTACTGTAAGACTGTCAGACTAGTGAAGCATCTGCTAAGTGGAGAAAGGTGCAATCAAATGATCAGTCTGAAGATCACTTATCACTAAGATCACTAACTATATTGGGATATTGTCTTCTCATAACAAGCGGTGCCATAAATCTCATGGAATAGGAGCCGCCTAAGCCCCAGGAGTGTAGCTACCTCCAACATTAACCCCTGAGCCTTTCCCCTCGGGGACAATAAAGAGCCATCTAATCTAATCTCATGTTTTAGGCTGTTATAGGTGTGTGGGTCCAAGGCTCTAGATGGCATCAGCACATTGTCTCCATTTGGGAC
Source organism: Hoplostethus atlanticus (assembly GCA_034670405.1). Taxonomy (NCBI): domain Eukaryota; kingdom Metazoa; phylum Chordata; class Actinopteri; order Trachichthyiformes; family Trachichthyidae; genus Hoplostethus; species Hoplostethus atlanticus. The sequence goes on from JAXDDX010000104.1 coordinate 119,235, forward strand.
AATTGCTGTTAATTGTAGATAATGCCAAGTCCTGCTTCATTTGTTTATGGCTAAAGCCTGGGGCAGTGGTGGCCTAAGGTGGGAAAAGCTGGCTTGTGACCACTAGGACGCTGGTTTGAATCCTGGGGGGATTGAATGAGTAAAGCTGACCCCTTCTGCTTAGTTCCTCTCGAGGTACATAACCGGTCCACCGGGGGTGTTTGTGGCCAACAGGACTGGGCAGCTTCCAGGTGGGGATGTGTGTGACTGTAAGAGGAAAGAGCTGAAGAAGAGCAAATGTTCCCAATCAGACACCCCTGTGTAATTTAATGTTTAAAAAAGTAAAACTTTAATCTGCAAAGCCCCAGTCAGGGGTTTGTATATGAAGAATGGAAATATACACATACTGTATTTTCAAAGGTTTTGACTTGCTTCATGGCAAATAAGCTTTCTGTATTTCTTTCAATCTGACATCACATTGTTTTAATTCAATAGTTTTGCCAAAAATGAAAATTAAACCACTTTTTGCTTCAAACTTCAAAATACATATAAAACTGGTCAGATGTCATGAACAGCCAAATTGTGCAAAGCGGCTGCCGGTCGATCTGGAAATGATAAGAATATAATTTAATCTAATGATTTGATTTTGTGTGGGCTACTCATTGGATACGGTGTTAAAACTCTTTATTATTTTTGACACGTTTGTCCAGTGTCATTCTTGTTCGCCTTGACAGGAGTTAATACCTCAGACGGCTGTGGGATCTTTTTCAGTGAGATATTTTGTGCTTATTGATCATTAACATCCTGCCTGCAGTGTCCCAGTGTTTCCAATTAAATGGACCTTACAAGTCTCGAAAATCCATTAAAATCACCACATGTGAGGAAAACCCCATGCAGGGTTGCTACTTCTTTCTAAACGTTTGCTCCATTATGCCTTAAATCTGAAGAAGATGAAGAAAAGGATTTTGATTTATTGTGGGGAAAAAGAAGTATACACCCACATTCATGATAATACCCACACACATGCATGTCTGGACCCAGACGACAACACATGAAAACATTAACAACACTGTCTTTCCATGTCTGCACACTTTCAGGGTCACTGAGCAGGTTGCTTTAGAAGTTGCCATGTTGAGTTCTGTGGCAGTTGAGGCAGTAGGTATACCACTTAGGGGAAGTGGGTGTACTGTGATCCTGCTATGCAATATATTAAGAGATATATTTCTGTGGTAACTAACCAGAGAGATGAGTGTACTGCTCTTCAAATCTCATTAACAGATCAAGACTCAGAGGTATTAACTCCAATTAATCCATTATTAATAAAGAGGTAATCAGTTTAAGGTCGATGACACCCATGGTTAAGTATGATGATACACTTATCAACATTTAATAAACGTAGCGGTGATACTCGTTGAACTGATTAATTTTTAATCACTGACCTTATCAATGGATAATAACAGTCTGATCCTTTAGAGACGAGCCACCACCGCCTGACAGATGGGCAGCTCAACTGCTGCCAACTGCTTGTTCATGCAATATTTAGGTTGCACATAATATGCATGCATACATGCGCACGCACGCACACACACACACACACCTGTCACTCACATTAGCATGGTCATGGTTAGTATGTCCAAACAAAAGAGTAGTGTAGGTTTCATTACAGTTGTGGGAGGGGCACGCTGGATCCCACTGACATACTGGGGGCATAGAGGAGAATGCAGCTCCACTTCCCCTCAGTTCATCAGCAACAATGAAACAAAAGATACTCATTTACTAAAATGTACTTAATGAAAAGTGTGCAGGTTGAGTGAGGAAAATGACTGGTCAGTGAAAAATATTGAGGCATTGCTAAACTGATCTGAAGGGCAAACAATCAAAATGTGAAACATGGCAGTTTAATTTGTTGCTTTAAAGACATTAAAAGGATTCAACCAAGAGGGGGAGGGCTCCATTTTCTTGTGATCAAAGCCAATCAAAATGTGCTTCAGCCAAACTGAATGCAGAGCAAGTCAAAATACAGTATCCGCCTCTGAGGCAGAAGTGATTGATCACTACATAGAAGCCTGACATGTTAGAGTGACAGAGACCACAACAACAAAACCGAGATATGATGTTGGTCAGTCGTCCCTCAGAGTTGGACCCCCCACCCTTCCTCCACTGGCAGATGAAGGTCTTCCATTTAAAGGTTTCTAACGGCTTCATGCATTCACACACAAATCGTCATCATGGTCCTCATTTAGGAGTGAGGAACCCACAGACGTCTCCCAGGCCAGGTCGTTAACACAGACCCACACCTTGTAACCGGAAGACAAACATTAGATATCTTTAAAGAGAAATCCACCAGAATGATCAATGGATATTATTATTAACAATCTTGAGTTTTTACTTAGAGCATATTAACATTGTAGAAGATGTAATCATTTGTGTTTTTGAAATATCAGGTGATGTTTTTGCCACTAAACGGATATGTAGTGTTTTAGAATGGGATTCCTCTTGACATATTATCAAAATTTCATTTTTTCAGTTCATTTTAATTTTATTTTACATCTATTTGTTTTTCCATTTGTTATATTTCAGCTCATTTCTGCACATTCTCTCTATGTAATTGTTGAAATTGTTGGCAGCATACAGTTACATAACCCACAATTGTTCTTTCATTATTGTTGTCTTAATACTCTTATTGTTTCTTTTTGCCTTGCTAAATCCTTTTGTTGCTGCAATGATCTAATTTCCCCACGCGGATCAATAAAGTTTCATTTGATCATCTTATCTAACCTATGTTAGATTTTTCTGCATACCACTTTCCTAACTTGGTGTTGTTTAGTCAGATTCCTTGTCTGTGTAGAACTACTTGGCCAATGAAAGTGATTCTGATTCCTTTATTGACGACCAGTCAGAGATAACATAATCATTGCAAGTCATCCTGGAGTAAATGTCTCTTTTCTTAGTATTGTTGGTCCTCCTGACTCCCGCTCTGCCTCTCCTTCTACCCCCATCTTCACCCCCCCACCCCCATATTGTATTAAAACACACCAGGACCCTATACCCTCTGTTTGCTGGGACTTTGTCAAAACCTGTTGGCTTTGCCTTGCTTTCTTTAAACCTCCTCCTTCCTTTATCTCCCCTCCAAGCTCCTTTTTTGTCCCCCTCTTTTGTCTATCTTTCCCTCCAGAATTTGTGGCTAGAGGCACGAGCCTTTTCCCCCTGTGTTGTTGTCCATCTGCCGGCTGGGCCTCCTCCAGGAGCAGATGTTTACTCCTTCCTCGACCTGAATCAGGGGGGCCTCATCTTGAGGATGGTTGACCGGTCGGGGGTTGACCTCTACCACCCTCTTTGGAGAGTTTGCATTGGCATAAGTAGAGACAAGGCTGAGGAACAATAGTATGGATGAACTGAGGAGGCTGTGGGGGTAAGCGGCGGCTGACTGTCTCCAAGCATCCATCTATAATGCTCTCCTCTGTAATACTTCATTTTGTTGAGGAGGACCTTGATACAGTTTCATCATAACCCTAGTATAGTGCTTGTTCCCCTTCAATATTAGTATGAAGAATTCCTAATGCTCTCTTAACTGAAAAGGCTGTCGGAGACAAACTAGAAATGCTGTGAAAAGGAATTTCTTCCATTAACCATTCAACACACTGGGGCAGTACATGTATTTCATTCACATATCCAGTGTCATTCCAAGATGTTTTCCACTGTGTTCCAACCTTCAAAGGCTGCATAGCACCACAGCAAACTCAACCTACAACTACACATGTAAACCAGGCAGGGCAGAAGGTAGACCTGCCCTGTGAAGGCATCGACGGGGGTCGGAGACATGATGCTGCTCTTAAGGGCAAACTGTGAACACTGTTTGAAATGGTAGGCTTTGTTTATCTTCCTGTTTTCTGAACACTGGAGCACAACAGACTCGTTTTGGGTTACGATGGGCTGAGAAGTGCTGAGAAGTGCTGAGAAGTGCTGAGAAGTGCTGAGCCCCAAATCCAAACCACTTTTATATGAGCCAGGGTGGGAAGTCAACACTAGCCCCCAGCCAACAGCTGGTCGTTCTGACTGTGGCTGGCCACTTCTCTATTCTCACAGAGAATTTGGCAGGTAAACAGCCATCGTTCAGATTCCCTATTCTATTCTAAAAAATAACATTTAGCTAGTAAATTTGTGAAACTGACTGATGAACTTTGGAATCCATCAAGCGCTGTTGTTGGACTCCATAGATGAAAAAAGTGATTTTCTTCCCCTGGTAGGAACGAGGCCATAAGTAGCTTAGAGCGTTATTACATGCCACAGAGGAATGAAGCTCTGAGACATTTTTTAGGTGCAGCCTGTAATGCTAATGAATGAGAAGTATGGTGCCGTCTCCTCCATGCACGTGACCGTCTGGGTGCTCTGGACCGGTTGTAGCTGCTGCTGAATGAATCCTGTGCTAATGATCTGTTTTGAACACGTGACAGTGTTAATGCTGCTGCAGCAGCACGTTCCCAGATGAGACAAATGCAAACGCTTTGCCCATGAGCCGCTCCTTTGTTTGACATCTTACCCTGCAGAGATCTTAGCTAACTCTGAAAGAATGTCATCAGTCTGGGTTTCAGTTAGTTAGTTTTCGTGCCTCGTTATGGTCTAGATGCTGCTTCAGAGGCTTTTCCACTCCGCCAAGGAAAAAGATTTAGGGGAAACACTGAATCCACACTGAAAAATAACAGCTACTGACTATCGGTGTAAAAGCAGGACGGGGGAAGTGAACGAGACACGCTCTCCCCTCCTGCAGCTGCCAAGGTGACCTTGAGCAAGGAGCTTTAGCCCTTCAAGGCTGAGGCTGTGCTGGGCAACTCCTAGGCGGGAGTGTGTGAATGTACCCTCCCCTCCAGCTACACCCCCACATCACTATTGTAAGTAAGAATGAGTAAACAACAATCAGCCTTGCCTTCTCCTTCAGTCAGTCAGATAGGTAGCTGAGCCCAATTACAGGTCTCAGTACGACAAAGAGCCTGCAGACATCCATTGATCATTTGAGCTTGAGGGAGTCACTGACTGGCCCGATGTCATTGGCCATAGGTAGAGCAGCAGATCCTGAATCCTGTGTGTGTGTGTGTGTGTGTGTGTGTGTGTGGTGGTCAGCGGGGGGCATGTAGGTTTGGTGGGAACAGAAGGTGTGGGGAGGTTTTATTCAGGGCGACTCACCGTCTCGGTCCCCTTTTGTCTCTTCTTTTCAGAGGTGGGGCGGGGAGCCGAGATATCACAGGCCTCTGCTTGGGCCTCAACAGGGAAGTTCATTAAACCCCATTTGAATTCAAGGTGCTAATCACACGGATACTTCACTGAACAAAGACTATTCTAGTGCACATTATTTCACAATGCAGAGATCACTACACCCCCTGTTCATAACTGCAAATGTGATCAAGTGTAATGTTTACCATTGAGGATAAAAGCTTACTCTTAAAATGGAACCAGAGTGAAATCCCTGCTGAGAGTGTCCAGTTGAGATACTGAAATCAAACCATTACGCTAAAACGGGTGTTGTGATAATTTATCAAATTCAGAATTACACCTTGCTTGCACATTCAGATGATCAGAGCGATCACGACTGCATGGACATTAACACACAGAGAAAACCCTCTGGAAGTATTTCAAATGAATCAAACTGTAGCTTGAGGAAAACCTGAGAGTTGTAAACACAAACCTCAGCAGGACTCCCACACTGAGGTGTTGTTATTGGTCTGGTTTTGTCAGTTGAACAGGCCTTAGCCGTCTGGTTGAACTAGTTACTGGAAGGTGTATGTCAGCAATGTTGAAAAATTTGCCTTTACAAACATGAGCGCTGCTGCACACTGGTAGAGTAAGTTCACTAGTTAGTCTTTAACTGAGAAATGGAGTCATGGTAAGATGGAGTCTGTAGGTTACAGTGGAGTATGAGACTTACAGCCAGACAGCCTGAACCTAATCGCAGTCGAAGTGAATTAGATTTCTTAAACAGCTCACCGATGACAGACCCAAGATGAGAGGATAGACCTAAGACTACTTCTGCTTATTTCATAAAGATTGTGAAATTGCTTTGAAATCCAAGCAGTCCATAATGTTGCTTCCTCTTAAAACCATCTGATGCTTCCAGTCAGTGGGTGTCACTGTCTGAGGAGCCATTTTGCTTTTGTTTCACTTCCCTCCTAGAAGAAAAAAACACTGAGAACATGTTTTGACTGTATTTGTAATTGATTCAACACAGTTACATTTGCTTTTTCTTGCTTTTCATTACATATATGAAGTAGAGAAAGAGAGAGAGTACAGACAGAGGGAGGGAGGAAGTGGGATAGAGAAGAGACTTGAGACTTTTGACGATGAAACATCTCACAAGAAAAAGGAAAACTAAAAACATTTTAAAAACTCACCAATTCCCACACTCACTCACACACATGTACACAAAACACACACACACATACACACACACACACACACACACACACACACACACACACACACACACACACACATACAGTCACCAGCAGTAAGCAGCAACAAGAAAACCAAATGTAGCAAAAATCTACAGAGCCGGCAAGCCCTAACAAGAACAACTGACATTTAAAGGTGTGTGACCCTGTTCTTGCATTCCACAGCTTCCAAATATCTATAAATGCAACGTAATTTCTGAGAAGAGAGACAGAAAGGAAGGGTTGCCTTATTTCACCCCATTACAGTGGGTAAAACTGAGTCATTTTGTGGGGGAGGCAGTTGAGTATGGTTGCCATGACACACACAGACAGCAGGGTTGCAATTTGCTTTACAAGGGAGACCTTGCAAGGAAACCGTGGTTTATCTGCAAGATTTAAAGTCACATATTTTGTCTTGTCTGCAGGCCAGCTTGACATTAGACTACTAATGCTGTATCTTGATCAGATGATCAGAGAGGCTTGGATTTCTGCTCTGGATGCCTATACACGTTGTTCTCTAAGCTACTGTGTAACCTATGCAATAATATGTGTTTCTCTAGCATGTGTGAATCAGTATGTCATCACAAAGACACTCAGTTTTACAGATGAGTGAATAAGTGAATGAATAACAATAAGTATCTCTCTTTTTGGACTTATTTAGGCTTGTGAGTATTAGGACAGAGTATGCCTATAGGTTTATCTGTAAAATAAAAAAAGAAAATGTTTTAATGCACTAAATGCTGCAAATGCACTAAATGCTGCAGTCCAGGGTTCAGAAACTGAGAACAAAGATACTGAGAAAAATGAAAATGTTTAAGGATTGTGTCATATCCTCCTCGTCCTCCCTCATCCGGTGAAAGGACAAGAGAAGAAGGCGCCGCAATCTGATTGGACGGCTGGGTGTCACAACCGCGCCAATTGGCCCAAAGATTGCCGCTCGTGAGCTTCTATTTTGAACATAAATACGAGCTGCTGCATTCTCTTTCTCAGAAACCAGGGGCTGTCAGAGAGGGAGTACGCTGTGCTGCAGCTCTCTGACAGAACAAACAAATATGTCGCATTAGTAAATTAGCAAGACAGAATATAGATTTTAGTCAACACGGAGTCACCAAGTAACTTATTGCCGATGTTTCGGATGGTATTTATTGCTAAAATGTATTAGAAACTTTGTTGCTGGCTAACTGCTTAGCTTCCGGTTTAGCTTGAGGTTTGGACCGCTCTTGCTACGACCAGAAAATTTCCGAACCGAATTTCAAATTACACCTACCACTACGCAATACGAGCTGCGGGATTAATCCAAACCAGGCAGTAAAAATGGAATCTGATCAGGTTTTTGGCACCACCAGTCCTGTCAACACTCGTTTGATCAGCAGGCCCGACGGAATCCCCGGGCTTTCCTCGCTGTCGCTGCCCGAGCTGGGCACAAAGAACTCTCATTGCATCAAGAACCTTTTCTCCCCTGGACCCGCGACTGTGCTGTCTCCTGTCACCAATTTGGCTCTTAACATGAACAACCTAGCTGTACTCGGAGGGTAATATAATAGTTTTATATTTTTCTTTTCTGATTCCTGTCCAAAGTAGCCTGCCGTTTTTTATTTTGGTGGACATTTGTGGACAAATCCTGGTTGACTTCTCTGGTTTGTGATGCATTTTCTGTTTTAGTGTTCACCTCTAATTTGTCTGCTCGTCTCTTTCACAGCCAATGTGATACACCGAAAAGGAAAAAACAAGTTCCCCTACTGAAGATTCCCTCCTTTGCCTCTGATGTCTCATCTGATGCTGGTGAGCCCCGCTAAATGAATGACCTATTGTCTCTGCAAATTGATGTCAATAGAAGATGTAGGTCCTGCCCGAGGCCTGCCATCCACATTTATACCCATTGTACTTGATTTCACAGTTGATGTGATCATGAGAATACAGTAGTAGAGTATTGTGCCGGGGCATTTGGAAACCTATATTACCCATGGCCACAGTGGAATACAACACTCACCTGTCACTACTTTCCAAGCTAAATTGATCCATATGGGGGAAATGATCCCCCACATAAAGGATGATACTGCACAAATTGACCAACCACAGTTGAAATCCACCAGCATTTGACTGGTAGTTTGTGCTAAATTTCCCACCACTTGGTGGAAAAATATTGATCTATAATCTCTTTTATTCAGGCCTAGGCATGGATTCCCCAAGCCCCATGGATGTCGGCGACATGGACGACACGTAAGTTGCACTGTCCTCCTCTTGTCTGTTCCAATCCATCAGCTTGTGAGATGTGCCCCTCTGCTGCTACCCCCCCCCCCCCCCCGCTTGGGTTCAGCTGAGCCAAGCACCATTCTCATCTGCTGGATATGGGATTATTGTTTCTGCCGTTGGCCTTAAAATGACTGCTTCACTCATTTTCACTAAGCAGATTAGTAATGAGGTATATAAGATTAACTTTCTTTGTATTTTTGCGTTATTGCATGTCACATGGTGGGCCTTTTTAAAGAATAGTGTTATGTGATCAGTTTATTTTTCACCGATTCTTTTAATGGGGTAGTTTCGTCAGTATGTACAAGGTAAAATGCTACTTATTGTACCAAGAGAACATCAGCTCGCAAGGCCAGCACAGCTAGTGTACATCATTTACAGTGACCAACACAGCTCACATGATCATTCAATCACTTCCACAGACTAGGGGCACGAGGACAGGTTTCTTCTTCGCTAGAGTCTTAGCCTCATTGTTATCTTGACCAGTGTGTCAGCAGATCTACACTGCCTAATCTTGGGTGGCCATTTTACTTATCAGTTGGGTGAGTCTCTGCAGACATCTGCCAACGTCTGTCTGAGTTCCTTTGCTGCAGCAGCATTTGTCCTCGAGACCTCATTCATCTCCCTTACAGCTGTTTGGTTGCTAAGAGTTTTTCAGGATGGGGGAGGACGTGCCCTGCGCTTGGGTTTGATAGGCTACCCCCTCTGGTTTTTGGCACACTCTTCCTATGCACTGTTATGTCAATGGGGAACAGGGGGGGCTGGAGCTCTTTCTATGTTGGAGCTATTGAAATGGGGGGGCACCCCCCCTACTCTTTACCAAAGAAAAACTGCCCCCCCCCTCCTCCGGTCTCCACTGAATGAGACACACTCCCTCCTCAGCAAACAAAGGGCTCTTGCAGAAAAGGGGTTGGCGGCGTTGGTTCCAGCAGGCATATGGTAGATTAGCTGATCTCTGCATCCCCCCCCCCCCCCCCCCCCCCCCCTCACTCTTAAACTTGTTTAGCATACAGGTGGGCATCGCTCCAGTGTGCGGACCACCTCTTGCCTTAATACATGCACTCCACTTCCCCTCGCCCAACCGTTCCTTTCGCTTTCAATAGACCTCCAGGTTCTTTGTCTTGGTAGTTTATGGGTGTGCAACGTATGGGCCCTGTGCAGACTGGCAATGACGGCCTCCCAGTCTCTTGGCTCAGCAAAGACTCTTTTTATTGGAAAGACATTTGGCTCCACTGATTTTGTATGAATCATGTTGAATTCTGTGGTATATTTCAACCCCTTTCCACTATTTTTACTAACGACTGGTCTCTTCTCTTTGACAGTTTTGAAAAGGCCATCCAACAGTCTAGCAGAGTCAACGAGTAAGTCGCTATCTACTATTCCATTACAGCCAATAACCTAACAATCATTAACTGATGGTCGGTGGTTATCGCCTCCTTATTTAAACTGTATTGCTCTCCGGGGAGTAATTTACTCCTCAAAGTGATTGAGCCTGTCCACCTATTGATTGTTGTTTGCTGACCAGATTTCCTCTCCGTTTTCCCAATTACAGCAAGATGCCAATTCGAAGAATCAACTCACTACCAGTAAGTTGATTTGTCACATCTATGTTGTTTACAGCATTTTATTTCTTGTGTAGCTTTAATCAAAGGAATTATTGTCTAACATTTAAGTCTGGCCAAATAGTATCAACCTAGACTTCATTAGGCTCGCAAACGCCTTCAGAACACTAAAAATCTCATTGTCTCAGTTGAAATAAAAATCATAAAACACAGAAGGGAGTTGGGGAAGAAAATCCTAACTGCTTTACAAGCCTTACAATGAAGGGAATCAAATCTAGTCTAGTTATGTGCAAGTAGGTTTAACTAGATTTTGTCTCGAAGGGAATTAATTGGGTCCCAACATCTTCTAACCCTAACCGGCCACCCGCTTGTGTGTCGTGGTCGAGCCTCCCTGACTGGCTCCTTGTTCCCCTGCAGATCCAGCTCCTGGGCCACAGCCCGGCTCTGAAGGGGCAGGAAACCGATTCTCACCGCTATGGAATATTTGGACAACGGCCTTCCCAGGGAACCGCCTCCACCTCCGAACGTGACAAGGAGAACATTGCAGAGGTCAGTAGTGCAATAAGTGTAATTGGTGAAATAAATCAACATTTATTTCTCGAGAATGTGATTGGCATAGAACTGGAATGAATGGAACAATTTCATTTGAATCTGTTCTTGAGTGGATAATTGTCTGGTCTACTAAACAGAGCTGCCATAGAACTTGGTACAATGCATGAGCTCCAGAAAGCTGATGTGTTGCCATGGCAACGGCAACATTTGAGTAGCAGTTGTAATTGGAAATCCGTCTTCGAGTTTTAATGCTTTCACACGCCATGTGAATATTGAAATACTGTGGCAGCCAGTATCTGGTGTTCACCAGGATATTAACCACCATACAGGATGGGATATTCTCTCTAACCCTTCTAATTCTATGGTGGGTACAGATGACGAATGCCTGCAGACGTAATGCGTAACAGCAGGGCAACAGATTGGTGGCCTTTTAGTTTTGCCTGAGGGTAGTTTTATTTTGTAGTGCTAACTGAGAATTTCCTTCGTTAGCCATAAAAAGTGCAACTTGAGGCACTGTGAATTGCTTCCTGCTAAGGGTAGAGCTTCCATTCACGGTTTCTCTTCTATCTGCAGGAGGGCTTTGAATTCAAGAAGCCGACCAAGCCGGTGTCACGGTCCCGCGTGCGCTCCTTCAACAGCAGAGAGGCCAAGGAAGCCTTTGCCCGCCGCCCCAACTCGGCACCAGCCCTCATGGTATGAACTTCTGCCTTTTATAGAGGATGAGAAGCACCTTTTCACAATGTACAGGACTTCTTGGTGACATTGGTGGAGAGATTTATCAACCTTTTATGAAATAAGACTATATGCAGACACTCATGGCACCAGGAACAGCTGGACCTTGCAGACAATCACCACTAGCTTATACGTATCACGCCTCAAATATATTGTCAGATTGGGAAGTGCCACAGTGGCTAGTGATTGGTCAGTAGACTAAATAAATGCCCGTCACAGCCAATATTTAAAGGTTGCAATACAGAGGGCAACAATCTGGGCAATGACAGCCAACAGTGCCCAAGGAGTTAATTGTGGCATTGATTTGGCATTTTCTGTTGCTCTGGAACACCAGAATAGTTTTTTTTGACCCCATATCTCACTAGTCCCTGTAGCAGCAGCATTGCCCAGATATTGCATTGTGCAGCAACCAGCTCTTAACAGCATCCCACTTTGTGCTCAAAGCTGTGAACCGTTTCCAGAGTCCAACCCTCTACCGTTTGTCCCCGACCAGCTCTCCCCGCCACTTTCCCAGCGGCTCGACTTCTGCGACGACACCAGCCCCATGTTTCTGAGACGCTCCTCCCTCACCTGCTCTCTGAACGACGACGATGACGACGGCTTCCTGGACGTACTGGATGACAACATGGAGGTGAGTCCCCGCCACGCCGTCTTATACTGATCTCCATGGGGTTATTATATTATCTGTCTTAATGGCGGGCTCAATAAAAATGACATGTTGCAAAAAATTGATTCCTGGAAAAATGTCATTCTGGATATCTAGAACCATACACTTCTGGATCATTGTCATGTATCATGTCTACTTGGGTCACAAAATGCGTTCATTGACTATTTGTCTGACAACACTCAACCTCTTCCCCTCCAGAACGACTCTGGGATGCCTATGGGAATGGCCAGCTTGCTCACCGCCCCGCTGGTGGCCGACAATACAGGAGGAGACTCTGTAAGTTTGTCTAGCAAACGAGGGCTGCATGATATTTTTATTTTACGTTTACAGGAATGAAACTTCAGCTCCATGGTAACTGTAGATGCCCATCCCTGGGTTTCAAGTTGCACATGTGCTCCTTTTTCAGTTTTGATTTATATTTTGAATATATGGCACAAAAAGCACTTTACAATCCTGCAAGCCTCTTCACTGTTGTGCTGATAAACTGGACATTTTAGATAGCGTTCAAGTCGTTTATTCAGACTTGTACAGGGTCCAAAGTAATGCGCGCCAAGAACCAAATGCTGATAAAAGTTTGTCTTTGGCAGATAAGTCAATGTCACCTGACTCCAGTAGTCTCCTTCATCGCAAATCTCTACAGAACAACCTTGAAAAATGAGGCTTCTTGTTACTGGTTCCTTCTTGTTTTGCTGCCTTTGTGTGCACTTCAAATATTTTTCTTATTCTAAGAGTGTCTTGGATACGAGTGTCCACTAAATGGCTAAAATGTCAATGAAGTAGTAATTTTCTCCCCATCATCCTCAGCCTATGATTCGCTGCCGGCCGCGGGGCCTCTTCCGCTCCCCCTCCATGCCCAGTCCGGTGGCCCGCCTGCCGGTCAAGCGTCCCGACTGCCCCAGGGACGACAACACTCCCATCAGGGTGAAGAGACGCCGCAGCCTGGCAGGGACACAAGTCATCACCCCGGAGCAAGAAGCCGAATCCCCTCGGATGGTCAGTGCGACTTGCCGAAATACGAGTCAGACTAGCTAGGATGTAACTGGCTCTGCCCTCCTCACGAAGAAACTCAACCCCTCCCTGTTTCCTTAGATTGCCTCTTTCTCAAGTCTCGTCCCTCTCCATACAGGTGTGCTCTCTGGTCCAGAGGTCCAAGTCCTTCTGTCAGACAGAGATTGAGAAGGTGCTGGACGGTGACGATAGTGCCAAGGAGCTGATAGGTGATTTCTCCAAGGTAAGAAAGACGGTTAAAACAATCCTCTTCCATTAATAACTTGTATCATTTGATTTTCTTTGCTAACTCCTGTTTGTTGTTTAGCCTTTCGTGCTAACCACAGTGGAGGGGAAACACCAGGACCTCAAGTACATCACCTCAGAGACGGTGAGTAGAGGCTCTGTCTTGTTTGATATATCAAAACACTGACCCTTTACAACAAACGTTTGCTGTATTAGCACCATGACTTGATTGCTGTATTTAAAAAAATGTGACATTAAGGTGTGTTCTCTGTGGTCCTCAGATGGTGGCAGCTCTGAAGGGCCAGTTTAGCGATCTAGTGGAGCACATCATCGTAATCGACTGTCGCTATCCCTATGAGTTCGATGGAGGACACATCCTGGTGAGTTCTGCCTTTTATAGTGGTGAGGTAGAAACATCTACTTGGCAGGGTGGAAAGACCGACTCGGTCATTTGGACCATCCATGAAAATCATCTCAAGCAAATACTAAAACCCTTTTACGTGGGGTGGTATTTTCACCTTGCCTTTTCAATAATGGAGGAATGTATCTGACCACCACATGTAGCGGCTGTAGTGACATTTATGGTGTATATGAGGTCCAGTCTGTCTGACGTCCTGTTGGGCCACGTTGACCAATTCCAGCATATTGATGGTGAAGTGTTTGTCCTCAGGGAGCCCTGAACCTGCACCAGGAGGAGCAGGTGGAGGACTTCCTCCTCAAGACGCCCATCACCTCGTCCTCCCCGGCCAAACGCATCCTCATCATCTTCCACTGCGAGTTTTCCTCGGAGCGCGGCCCTCGTATGTGCCGCTTCGTCAGGGAGCGCGACCGCGCCACCAACATGTACCCCAAACTCCACTACCCAGAGCTCTACATCCTCAAGGGAGGATACAAGGAATTCTTCCCTTATTTCCAGGTTGGTGCTTCAAACTGGAACTGTTGGCCTTAAGTCACCTACTATCCTTCTTAAAATAGCACTGCAAATGTTTTTTTTCTATCTAGTGTCCTTATCAGTTCTCCAGGGTATTGTAGCTAGGTCATCTTTGATCAAAACCCTTGATGTGTCTTCAGTAGTCTGACTCTTGTTCTTCCTCCCTGCCCAGTCTCAATGTGAACCCCAGTCCTACCGGCCGATGCACCACGAGGACTTCAAGGAGGACCTGAGGAAGTGCCGTCTGAGGAGTCGCACCTGGGCCGGGGAGCGCAGCAAGAGAGACCTGTACAGCCGCCTGAAGAAGCTATGAGCGCCCTGCCCACGCTGCCACTAAACCACACTGCCACAGAGCCGACGCCTCACACCGACGGGGGAAGTGTCTTCTTGGATTGTGCCGAGAGCCGGCGGTTTTGGAAAGGCTCCAAGTTTCATAACTAACATTTAGATATTTATGCAAGTAAGAGGGAACGACATGCGAGTCCTTCCCTGAAGCTGAGGTGTCCTGAGCAGTGAACCGATTTCATTAAGGTGATGTGAAGCGATGTGATGATTTCAAAACCACTTGGACCTACTGGCTGCGTTTTTACTTTTTATTTTTTTAAATCATTATGTTGGCATACGCAGCACAGGTCACTGCCAGATTGCAATAATACACCTCTTAACCAACCAACACTGCCAAGTCTGAAGTTTGTCAGTCTCCTGGACAAATTTCCTCTATTTTATTTCTTTAAAGTTTTTCAATTTGTTGTGTTCCACCTTATTTAAGCACTTAATTTAAATACCTTGGAAGGTCAGGTGCTTGTTTGTTTTTTTATTTTAATACTTTTTATATTGGGTTTTTATATGAATTGTGTTGAACCCCAATGTTTGGACGTTGCGATTTGTTAAAGCCTTTCTCTGCCGCTACACTTCCCAAGATGAAAATGCCACTAAGATTGGATATTTTAAAGACAACTTAAAAAAATTTGTATATGATTGATACAGAGCTGTTTTTTTCCTGCCTGGTCAGTTGCAATACTTTATCATTTTTGTCTTCATCAGAAAGATGCCAAAGCAAACTACCTGTTAACTTTGCAGTGAGATTTTTCAAATGCTGCAGGTCGGCAAGTGTGAGGATTTTTTGATTAAGAAAATTCTGTTTTGCTTTGAATCTCTTGGTTTCACAGAAATGTCTTCCCCTTTTGCAGAGCCATGTTGGCAGTTAATAATGACTGGGATGGTTTGAGTTTTGGTCCAGGCTCACGGCGGAGCTGCTGAAATAAAGATCTGATGCGTGTTTAACTACTCTGGTTTCTTTTTCCATCTCCTTATCAGAAGCATTTCAGTGTTTGTGTTGTGGCTTTATTCTCAGGTTGCAGCCAAAAAAAAACCCACAGCGGTTTCCACGTTGGGTGTTGTTGAGCTCCACATTTACTATTTGTCAGCTCTTCTGGTTGTCCGCCTGCCTACAGCACACTGAGCTGTTCCTGTTTTTCAAATCCTCCCGCTGCAGGCCGACCTCGGCTGGTTTGTCGGTTCCAGCGCTCGGTTCCTCTCATAACACTCCTCACGCTCACACACATTCCTCTCTGCGGAGGGAGTGGCCATGTGGGGGAATGCATGGCAGCCAGCCACTCCTGACGTGTCTTGACAGGAGGTCAACAGTTGGTTGGAGGGAAACCTGCAGAGCCACGTGCTGCACGTGAGCCATCTGGTCTAATGGAAGTTGTAAAGCTCCCTCCCCTCCCCCTGGCGCCTGACCAACGTTTGAAATCCTGCAGTTTCCCAGTAGGCTTGTGGCTGTAGGAAGGGGTGGGGAGGCTTTTGTTTGCATTCCACCATTGAGGGCTAAAGACTACAACTGTTTCTAGCTGAAACACGTATCTCCACTGAAGAGGCATACAGTACCAGTCAGAAGCTTGGACACTTACTCAGCGAAGGGTTTTCTTCATTTTTACTATTTTTAGAATGATAGTAAAGTCATCAAACTATGAAAAAACACACAAGGTATTATGCAGTGACCAAACAAAGTTACACAAATCAAAACTATATTTTAGATTCCTCAACTAGCCTCTCTTTGCCGTTAACAAACGAAATTCCACAAGTTATTTTTTAAAGGCAACGATTACTGTCTTTTAAATGATTTAATCCTGGTGGTTCAACATGCTCCACCTCTACAGCTCAAGTTTTTTTTTTTTTTTAATTAAAATTTTAGTTTTGAGAAGAAATTCCTACATAGGCATCAACTTAACTGTTTATATTTGTCTAAGAAACATTTCAACCATTTAAGCCTTTAGATCAAAACGTCTTTAAGGTCATGAGGAACAGTCAGGAGTGTCCAAACGTTTGCCTGGTACTGTTCAGACGTTCTTGACCTCTGGGGAAGAATTGGGTCAACAGTAAAGAGAACTTACAAAGCAAGCAGTAAAAAAAACATTTTACTTTGAGTTTGAACTAATTCACATGTTTCCAAACTGATCTGGCTTCAGCTGTTGGAGAAGAAGAGAAGGGAGAATAAAATCACGTTATGTTTCTGTGATCTTTACATGTACTTGTGAATGGGACCGGTCCATTCATATGATACTGCAGCCTTTGTGTGAGCGGGACGGTTGACTGGAAGGTTCCTACGTTTCCTAACACTTCCAGAGCCTTTGAGGACAAGCTTCCCCTTTGACGGTTGGTTTTACAATGTAGATGAGTCCCTCAACACGTCCTCAAGAAGGAACTAAACCTGGTACCAGACCTGTCCAAAAATTTGCCAGCACTCTCAAAATGAACAGGCTTCATACTGAGTTTTCCCCTTCCCCCACATGTCATTGTCACCCAGAGAAAACATGGTCGGTATGTCCATGAGGAAACAATCCATTGCAACAGTCGACTGCCACATGGTTAAAGTGGTGCCACATCGTTTTCTCTGCACAGGAGGAAAGTCCTACCTGACGTCGGGTGTTTGGAGCAGTAAATGGAAAAGCTGTCATGAACTGGCTGGAGGCTGAATCACTGTTTTGTTCTATCGATCGACAATAGAGTCCTTATATGGCAGTGTTGCGTTTTATTCCTTTAGTTTACATCGCAGCAAACAAAACTGTCTAAAGCAATGATGCATGGTAACTGATAGTGTTGTAATTGTTGCTTGTTTTCTATCCACATTCCTACATTCATATTGCCTTCAGAGTCTTTACTTATTAGAGGCCCGTCTGAGTATGGGTGCTGTGTGGGTAATGGGGGGCAGCAGTGTTTTGGTAGTATATCTATCTGTCTATCAACGTGATTAGAGCAACAATGCCGAGGCACCTCCGGCCTGCAGCGTTGTCTAAAAACAACCTCTCACATCACAGCCCCTCCGATGCAAATCCACCGCTTCACCCCGTTTCAGCCCCGAGTCTGCGCTGCTCGACACCCCACCCCGGGGTGTTGTGGGCTGCGGCTGGGTGGAGGGCTGATCAAAGGCATCCCCTCGCACACAAAGCTCCGAAAGTCTCTGCTTGCTGCGACCCGTTGACACTGACAGTAAACTGACAAGCCTTTAAAACGTGGTCTGACACCCCGCGAGGGCGGCGGAACACCAAGCATAACACTGTGGTTTGGAGGGATGGGCTGAACTTCCTGTTTGCATGACCTTTGAACTGCTCACATGTTCTTCACACTGCTGCGCTCCTCTTTGAGTTGCTGGGCAGGAGCAGCAGGTAATTGGGATAAATGAAATGCACTGATGTGATTTTTCAACTCATATTCACGTCCAGTTGAGATTCTTGTTTTCTGGCTCGTGTTCACGTCCTTCGCTAACGTGATTGCTGAGAAAGTTTCCTTTCCTGCAAACACCCAGGCCTCTCTGTGATTGGTCCCTGTAACTGGCGGCGTGCCCTTCTCGTCCACCACATCCTGTTGTTCTTACTCAGCTGGCTTCATCAGAGGAGCCAACAACATGAAACTCCTCAAGCCTCTATTGTGGTGTTGAGTACATCCTTTATCGTTACGCCCTTCTGAACTGAAAATAGAAGTTATGTATTAATAATCTAATCTGCGTACGCACAGATGGCTGCATGCTGCGTATTCACACTTAAGTTTCATATTGACGACTAATCTTGGCTTCACTTTCACACTGAGGTTTCATATCAACAGTGTAATCCTGGCTAATCATTACCAACAGTGATCCTTCACATCCACACCTTTTTGAAATGAAGTGTTCACATTGGTCAGATGACCTTGTCTAATCATTGGCTGCTACAGTGAAGTTTCATATTTTATATTGGGTTTTTTTGGTGCTTCCTTTAAAAAAAAGATGCATCATTTTCAAATATCTGAGTCTAACTTGGGACATTTGTGTTACTCTTCAACACAACGTATGAGCATAGCAACGTAGCATGAACATTCACTCAAGTTGCTCTTATAACACCAGAGCTAGCAGGGACAAGAAAACATAAATATTAACTGGACATGCATATCAGTTTTGTGTCAAAGATGAAATCCTGAAAACAACTTAAAACATCACATTGTTGTGATTGTATATTTTAGTCTCAGGAGTCATGCAGGTTAGCAGCAGGGGAGCTGAAGGTTTATTTAGGTAGAAGTAAAGATAGTGTAAACAACTGAAGTAAAAGTAAAACATAGCTCATGTGTTACATATGATCTTTCCCAAAAGGACAAAGTTCAAACTGTTGAACATCTTTTACAACATAAAGTGGTTTAAGTATAATTTCTAATCAACACAATTTATTTTGTGATAGATTATAGTATCTCAGTAATCTGAGATAAAAAGGAAATGCCCATCCCCATTATTCAATAACACTCTAGCTAACCTACTAGCTCTCTCTCTCTCTCTCTCTCTGTTGACAAAGCGACATAATATATCAGTCAGGTTATCATTAATAGTTTACTATTAATAATTAGACAAGAATCAATAAATATCAGCATTATCAGCAATAATATAATAAATACACATTCAGTAACAATCAACTGTTCTCAATTCAACTGTTCCATTTAATTAATTATTTTCAAAAATTATATTATATATTAAAAAACTATATTAAAAACTGTTTTTACATGTAGATGACAACATAAAAAAATGTGGTCAAATAATACTAATGATAATAAAGATTTGTCCAATCTTTACAGAAAGGAGAAAAAAAGAAGGGTAAAATCAATAATAGATAAAAAATAGGAATAGAAAAAATAGAAAAAAAGAGTTAAAAGAAATAGATATCTTATCTTAAAAATATCTTTCAGTTTTAATAACACAATGGTTGAATTTTTATCAGTTAAATCAATAATGGAAGTTGAACTAATCATAATCAGGAGGACATTTATAATATGTAATGGGGAAAAAACTGTTTTAACTACACGAGCGCCCTCTCGTGATCTAAAACACACACACACGCACAGACGCAATAGTGATGGGAAGACCGACTCTTTTAACTAACTCGATTCTTTCGAGCCGTCCGATAGAAGTGCATCGATTCTGAATCGATTCATTATGATTCACCAAACTGTAAAACACCAACGGAACCACAGGTTAATGATAATAATATTTATAGTATTTACACAGAGTATTGCTATTGATTTCATTTTATTTCGTGTGCTCCTGACTTTCTTTTTCTAATAGAGACATTTTTGTTGACCAATGTTAAATGTTAAATGGCTTATAGTTTACCCAATTACCAGTTAATTTATTAAACAACATCTTAAACAACAAAAACTGTTGACTTTCTTTTTCTAATAGAGACAGTTTTGTTGACCAATGTTAAATGTTAAATGGCTTATTGTTTACCCAATTACCAGTTAATTTATTAAACAACATCTTAAACAACAAAAACTGTTGTTAATGTGTGCAGAATAGATCGCTCCATTATTACATTGGCCTTTTTCACGATCTAATATGGATCCTTGATCCGGCAGGTACGCGGAAGTAGTCTCTCTCGTTCATCAGACGTGAACCGCTCGGACATCTCGGACATCTGCTCTCTCGGTTCGCGAGATGTCCGATTGAGTCCGAGAAGTCCGATATTCATCTGCTCTCTCGTTCATCTGCTCTCTCGGTTCGCGAGATGTCCGATTGAGTCCGAGAAGTCCGATATTCATCTGCTCTCTCGTTCATCTGCTCTCTCGACTCGTTCGCGAGCTGCTCAGTCTCTCTCGTTCATCTACTCTCTCGACTCGTTCGCGAGCCGCTCAGTCTCTCTCGTTCATCTGCCCTCTCGTTCGCGAGCCGCTCAGTCTCTCTCGACTCGTTCGCGAGCCGCTCAGTCGGATCAGCGGTTCTCATCCGATGAACGAGAGAGACTACTTCCGCTTACCCGCCGGATCAAGGAGCCATATTGGATTATGAAAAAGGCCAATGTAATAATGTAGCGATCTATTACATTCTATATACATTGACAACAGTTTTTGTAATGTTTAAGATGTTGTTTGATAAATTAACTGGTGATTTTTTAAATTATTATTTTTTTTTTTCTGGCGCTGCTATAACCGCTGCTGAATCAATTCAGTCGCGTGTGCGAGTCGAATCAGCTCACTCACTTAACTGATTCGGTTCTTTTGAACGATTCGTTCGCGAATCGGCCAGCACTAAGACGCAAGTCACCTGACCAACGCGGAAGTATCATCAGGAGCAATGCAACGGAGCTAATAAGTGTCTGGTCGCAGCATTCGTCTACATATCTGCGCGTGGTCTTTCACGGAGGAAACCATGGTGAAGTGTTTCCTGATCCACACCGTCTGTCCGGTAAATGCTTTGGCTGCCGGGGAGAGTCGCGTGCTGTTCTCCCGTGTTTTTGGACCTGACGACGGTTTCCAGGACGGAGAGCTCAGCCCGGAGGAAAGACGACTCCTCCAGAAAGAGAAGATGTCAGTGGTGGCGAGGTGAGTCGGTAGGGGTCTGTAAATAACCCCACTGGTAGGACTACTAGGTCTGGTAGTAGTACTACTACTCTGCCTGGTAGTACTTCTCTGCCTGGTAGTACTTCTCTGTCTGGTAGGACTACTAGGTCTGGTAGTACTATTACTACTCTGTCTGGCAGGACTACTAGGTCTGGTAGTACTATTACTACTCTGTCTGGCAGGACTACTAGGTCTGGTAGGACTACTCTACTCTGTCTGGTAGTAGTACTACTACTCTGCCTGGTAGTACTTCTCTGTCTGGTAGGACTACTAGGTCTGGTAGTACTATTACTACTCTGTCTGGTAGGGTTGTCTTCTACTTGTTTGACTTGTGAAAGCGTAGAAGTGTCTGGTGAGTTCTTGAATCCAGCCGTCAGTGGGCTAGAATTGTCCATAGGAAATTGATCTGGGGTCAGTTTTGCTAGATCTCTGTTAAGGTTCTACCTGTAGCTTCTTCAGACCTCAGTATATCATTGTCAAATGAATTATGATACGCTGGTCTAGTTACCTGAAACAAAGGAGATGAGATGATTGGCAGCCTCAAGCCTCAAGCGTTGTTGTTAGTGTTTCTCAAAGTCAAGATTTCCCATAAACCCTGTTGCTTCCTGTTGTAAAGACATGCTACTTGAGCTCCTTACACGATAAATGCTACATGTTGCACCTTTAATTATCAAGGTAGGAAAGGGGGCGGGGACGCCGACCTCTGGAGGGAAACTTCATGGCAGGAAGCTGACTTTTTCATCCACTGGCCACAAAGTCTAGCAGCCAAATATGATTTATAGAACGGAAAGGAACCTCCGGGTGATGGTTGACTTCCTGTAACAGGAGACAAACTGACCAGCCTCTGGCCGGTGGTTGGTGCCAAGGTGCCCCTCTGACCCTCTTCCCTCCTCCTCCGTCCCTCAGACAGGTCCGGAGTGCTGTTGCCCTGTCCCGGGAGGCCTCGGGGAGGGTGTTGGTGGAGACGGTGCCGGGGGAGGAGGTGGTGGCCCTGCAGGAGGCCGACGGCGGGGTCCTGCGGCTGAGAGCCGGAGACCCCTTCTCCGAGGAGGGCAGCGCGCTGTGGCTGGGCGTCCAGAGCCTGGGCTTCACGCTGGTGTGCGAGCCCCACGAGAACCTGCTGCTGGCGGAGGGAACCCTGCGCACCCTGACCCGGGACTGCCTGGAGCACCTGCACATGCTGGGGCCTGGGAGCGAGGTGATCACACGCCCACGCAGACATGGAGCATGGCCTTCGCTGCATGCCTTCAGCAGTGGAGGCTCATCAAGATTAGATTCCTCACTAAATAACATACTTACATTTAGAATTGGCACCTGACAAAGCTGCACTAGGCAACTTTGGTGGCCCCAAATACAGTTTACCAACCTCAGTACTCAGAAATCCTCTAATGTGACAGTCAGTGAACTACACATAGCATGCTCATGTTTATCAACCAGCCGGTCTGTGATGCTTCATACCAAAGAGACGAGGGAGGGAAAGATCTGACATTGGTGAGTCCAGCTTTCTCTGGACGGAGCCGCTGTTTTTTTATTTTCACTCTTCCAGTTTTGATTCGTCACTTCCAGAATCGTAAGACAAACCTATGATGTCTCAGTTAGCGGGGATGTGGAGCTCTTCTCTGTTGCAGCTCCACTCCGGGTGTATTTATATATTACAACCTGACCCAGTGCAGCTCTAACAACATATGAGACCTTTCTAGTGGAGCATCTACCTAAAAACTCTATTCATCAGAAATCAGTTAAATTCGACTGTATTGGTGCCCGGGGGGACAAAGCTCCGTCCTGTGGTTGTGATATAAAGGAAATGTGTGTTCTGTACATATGAACGTAACAGCAGCAACCCATTACACATTATGGAGGTGGCGATAAAAAACACAGCAGCAGCAGTGATGAAACGAGATCGTAGACAGACACAGGTTTTATTGCCGCTAGCCGTAGGTGATTAACCGTGGTGATTACCCGTCTGCCGTCCAGGTCCTGCTGAAGAGCGACCGCGTCGATGTCCTGCTCAGCCGCCTGCTTCCTCACGGACAGCTCCTCTTCCTCAACCACCGCTTCGCCCAGAGCCTGGAGAAGGAGGCGGCAGGCTACATGGCCAAGTGATCGACAGCTGTAGCGCTTGGATCATGATTGTCGCCGCAAAAAAGTTCAACTGCAGGTCGACCTGTCGGCTCCACCTGGCGAGGAAAAACAATGGACTGCTGGGACACGTGATTAATATCTCCCTCGGCCAGTAGAGATTCGCTGTCGGCCGACGACGGTTGATGTTTGGTTTACTGTGTGGGAGACTTGGACTCTAAGTGACGAGAATTTGGCGGATCGGCTGTTTTATCTAGTTCATGACACTTGAAAGAGACACGTGACCTGTTCTTTGTGTAGCGTTAGACCTCTCTAGTCTCCAGTCCTCTCTGGGTAAACAGGAAGCATAAGGTACATTATTGCCTTATTTTGCCTTCTGATGGACTTGTGTTGTTCATAAGACAGGAGGGAGACTAGGAGAAGACCTGGTCCCGAGTCTGCATCATCTCACAGTAACAAACTGCAGAAGTAAAACATTTAACCGTCGCAACACTCGACACAGACGTCGAGAAGAACAACAAAGACAAGACGACAACAACGGCGGAAACATCGAGACATAGCGATTAACAAATGTTTGTTGTGGGGACCCCCCGCGGTGCCTCCCCGCGAAGCCCTGCTCTCCTGCTCCACCTTGCTCTCCTGCTCCACCTCCTCCCGGCTTCCCGTGGCCTCGTATCCAAAAGGCTCTTAGACCCAAAGAGTTTTCTGCTCCTGAACAAAGCCAAAGATGTGATTTATGAAAAATGCATCTTGATGTCAGAATCAGTTAAATTGATTTTCTCCTTTTTTTTCTGTGGTGTATTAAAAATAAAACTGACCTCTAGCATTACTTCAAACATGGATGCTGTGGGTATAATTTAATTTTTTATCCTACCCTTTCAAACTGCTTTACGGTGGAGTACAGGATGAAGAGCACGTCTGACTGCAGGTCCTGGAAAAGAAAAAAATCTCCTTCAGAGGTCTTCAAAGTTTTGTGGTTTCTTGCTGCGCTGTCATGCTGACCATATTCTGATAGTCCACAGTTGTTTTTATTGTCATGTTTTTTCAAATGTGAAATTGGTGTTAAAAAAAGGCCCCCTGGTGGGTAGGTTCTTTATTAACCCCCGGGGGGAAATGTCTTTGTTGCAGCAGCCGAGACATAGAATAACACAACTAAGAATACAAATTACAACAGGAATAATAAAAAATATATAAAGCTATAGTCTATAAAAATACAAATATACAAATGCGCAGTGCAAAAAAACCCACTTAAATGATGAAAAACCCCCCGAAGAATTTACAGTTTGTGCAGGTGAGATTAAAAAAAACTATTTAACTGGATAAAACACATCTGAACTGGATAACAACACAATTGGATCAGACACCAGTAAATGCCACTATAACCCCAGGGGGTGGCGCTATTGTTCCTCTATAGCCGTGTTGTGCAGAGGATACCAGGTTTGGAGTTAAAAAAAAAAGAAGGCATTTTTGTAATTGAAATTGCAAATTAAAATACAACCGGTAGAAAAATAACCCCAGTGCTGTTTTGGTAATAGAGCTGAAGAGGTGTGTGTGTGTGTGTGTGTGTGTGTGTGTGTGTGTGTGTGTGTGTGTGTGTGTGTGTGTGTATATATATATTTACAATCACATATTATATATCTCTTGTTGGTTAATCAAATTTGTATTAATTTCTGCCAGGCCACACCCACGACAGTTCATTTAACACTTGGGCTAGTTTCGATCAGCCGCCCCTGAGCCAATCAGCTCTGAGTGGGCAGCCAGCCCTCCAATCAACACTTCCAAATGATTTGTCACTGAAAAATCAACGCCTATTAACACTGGAAAATGCGGTGCGTGGGTTTGCCATTTTGGAATGGAGCATTTCAATTAGAGTTACAGGTGGGCGCCGGATCCTTTAGTTCCCAGAGTGCCTACTCAAGGTGGATTCAACAGACTGCAGTGTCAGGGTGCAGGGACCGTCCTCCCCACTAGGGGGCAGTGTGTCGCCAGGCACAGGCAGCTCACCGTGTCACTGTGTGGCTGATGGGAAGACAAACGGCGACACCGTGCCAGAAAATTCACCAAACTAAGAAATAACAGTTGCCGCTGCTTTGAAACAATTGGAAACGAGCTGGGAGACATCAAACAAACAGTTTGCCGAGATTGCTTTCATGTGTGTGAACTCAGTTTGTAATTGCATCCAATTAGTGACGCGCAGGCACAGGAATTTGATATTTGTCTGCAGACAGCTGTTGGAAGAGCGTCTGTGCTGATGTCAAGTGGAGATTAGATCTGCAGGGATTGTTTCCTGTATGTTGGTGTGTTTATGTTGTACTTGCTGCCATGTGAGAGTCAGATGTGTTGACAATTCAATTTGGTTTGTAGACAAGGTTAGCAATGAAAACATTACAGAGATATGAACAGAGAGGGAGTCGATAGTTTACAGTGTGAAAACGTTGCTCAGCAGTCCATTATATAACATATATAACACTATATTGTGTCAATTTCATATGCAACTGATGTAATTGCACAAGGCAGTCATAATGCTGGAACATCCTCCAAAATAAGAGTATCTATTTGTCATCAATTTGAAAAGGGGCCACTTTGGGGTTAAGAGATCGGATCGGGGTTAAAAACAGGAAAAGGAGTTTGTGCAGCAGTCGGTCCCATCGACCATCAAGAGTCTGCAGGTTTTCAATCCAACCAAACACTACAGCAGCTGATTGGCTCTCTGGTTGAAGACGTCTGGAATCAGCCGGTTTAGTGTTCAGCTGGAATGAAAACCCTGCAGCCTGCTGCCCTCGTCTGCACCTGGCGGAGAACCGCTGAGCTGTGCAACGAAGCGAAGGTCGTCAATCGAAGTCCATGAAATTCTCAAAATTGTAGCAAAACAAACGTCATTTTTTACACATCAAAGACGTTGAGCAGGTGGAGCCTCAACTCGCTTTCCGCAGGGCAAGAAGCCTGCAAATCAAGCGTCAGTTGCAAAAGTGCAAAGAGAGGGAGCGGAGAGGTCGTACCCGGGCCTGTCTTCTCCAACCGTCTGCCATCTGATGTTCTGGGTGCGTATGAACCTTCCCACCGCCGTCCTCGTATTCACCCATGATCCTCTCTGCTGGACTGGACCAAAGCTGACATTGTCACAGCCCATCTCAGTCACCGGCTCAGTTTCTCCTTTACCTGGTTTTCTGTTCCCCCCCCCCCCCCCCCTCAAGGTTCAACAAAAGATTTTCTCATTGAATTTGGAGAGCGGCTATTGAATAAGCCAAGTCCTGACTTTGAGGATTTTGCCTTTAATATTTTCCCCCTGCCTCATTAGATGCCTCTCCGGTTATTGTACGGCTCATAGCGAGAGCACAGTGGAGGAAATGGGCTCGGCTCCAGACGGCGGTACAATATGAATTTCGATGCGAGTTGACGACTTATTCACTCTACGCTCTGTCAGGGCATGCGGTGTGAAATGTCCGGACGCCACGGTTCCCATTCATATACATTAGGCATCATTTCTATTCCCTTTCATGTGTGCAACCCTTGAATTCTGAAATCTTCCTCTCGGAGGCGAGGCTAGGTGTAGTTTCTGTGGGGACGGAGGTTGAGGAGCGCCGCTCTTGTTCCAGGCGCTGACAACAGCTAAATGCCACTCATATTGGGTGTCACAACAGATCTGTGTGATCTGTGTATTCCAGCGTTCTTCAGCTCGTGTGTAGGAGGGAGATTATGTGTTTGTTTGAAGCGTGTGGGTGTTGACCCGCTAAGCTTGAATTAATGGCTTAAATGTAATAATGATCGTTTCCTCATGTTGGTTCATTGCCAACGCTGCAAACTCAAATTACCTGGGGTTCTCTTAAACCCACCCTCTTCCCTGCACACACACACACACACACACACACACACACACCCCTCCTAGGCTCATCCAGTGAAGCATCAGAAGAGAGATGTTCTCTCTGAGCATCTCAAATCGTGT
Source organism: Hoplostethus atlanticus (assembly GCA_034670405.1). NCBI lineage: Eukaryota > Metazoa > Chordata > Actinopteri > Trachichthyiformes > Trachichthyidae > Hoplostethus > Hoplostethus atlanticus. Next base: position 146,443 of record JAXDDX010000104.1, read on the forward strand.
TAGATTTCCAATTTCAAGCCATTTATTTCATGTTTTTTTCCACCGCTGAAAAATGCCACTCTCTCTTTCACATTTCAACCGATATGCACGAGGCGCTTGGCATCCTGAGGTACCGCCTGTCAGTCTGAGACTCGCTCCAGTTCAAACAACGCAATTAATTCAAAATATAAGTCAATTATTTGTTAATTAAGCTCTGCATGTCTGCTGGGAAACCATTAACTAAATAACTTTATGAACAAAACAACGACTTTTACATCTTCAATTTCCAGCTTTTTTTTGGTTTTGGTTGTGTCTTTTTGTTTTTCTCCGCAAATTGATTTGTTGATCTGTGAATAAGCTAAGTGATAAACTAGTCTAGACCCAAAAAGGCCAAACGCTCCTGATGCTCCGATGGCGACTCAGAGGGGATTATACCGCAAACAGGAAGCCATCTGCCTCTGCATAAAACCTTTATTTAAAAGACAGACAGACAGATACATGCTCTCTCTCTCTCTCTCTCTCTCTCTCTCTCTCTCTCTCTCTCTCTCTCTCTCTCTCTCTCTCTCTCTCTCTCTCTCTCTCTCTCTCTCACTGTACCATCCTAAACTACAAACTGAATCCTGAAATGCACCTTTTTGATTTCTCTCTGCATTGATTGCAATCCTTTATTAACCAAGTGAAGCCACGCAGGAAGACAGGATCTCTCCACAGGTCGCTGCTTCGTCTGCGGTGAAACATCCTTCAAGGTCATGATCTCCGAGCGGCCGTGACAGCATCGTTACTCTCCTCTCTTGTTGTTGAGTTCGGCGCCCGACATGCCGAGCTGTAAAACGTTACTACCCCCTCGATAAATTGACATCAGTGAGACTTAGCGTGACTCCATTTTACCCAGGGTGTGTGTGACGGGTCGTATCCCTTTATCACACTCTGCTCCCTACCCTCTCTCTCAACATCGAGCAGTGGGCGGAGCCAGACTCAAACTAAAGGTGACTTAAAGGTGCGGTCCGTAGCATCTATCTATCGTTGTCACGTGAATTGTGACACTTTGGTATAATTGGTGTAAATAAATGAGATGATTGGTTGCCTGTATCTCTATCTGACAGTGGTGTTGTTAGTGCTAGTGTTTCTCCAAATTAAGACTACATTTCCCATCATCCCTTCCTGTCACAAAGACGATCTTTGCTTCTTCGGTCAAAGGTTTTCTCTTTTGCTTTACTGAGAATAATGAACATGTTGGAAGTGATTTTTTTTCACCAGGCTTTCACTCGTTCCAAGAAACAGGATCATTTTAGTTCTGTCTGTGCAGGAAGAACAGCGCCCCCTTCCTGTTTTGTGCTGTAAAGCAATATAAGAGATTTCCCAGAGATTTCCCAGAGATTTTGTTTCTTTACAGGTATTTTACTAAGGTCTCTAAATTAACGTGGTCATGACTTATTGATGTGAAACGCAGATTCCATGATGTGAAGATTACGTTCCTCCACCATCATGAGCATCATGTGACAATACAAACGACTTGGAGACACTACTGTCACCTGTTTGTCAAAAGGTTAAGTTGAGGCCAGTATGGTGAGGGTTACCTTTAGGCAGCGAAAACTCTGGTTAGTGTTGTACTGTTGGCCAGACCGCTACTCTTTCACCCCCCCTTCAAACAGATTTTCTCCAGCGGTGCTTAGATTCAAACCGGCGGTCTTTCAGGCTCAAGCATGTTAACTTGAGGCTGCTGCCACTCCGGTTTCATTTAGCTAACAAAATCAATCTGCACCCCTATTAAAGAATGAATTTCCTGCCCGTCTCCAGCGCCCTGGCAGCTCCCCGGTTTACTGCCGTCCATTATGTGTTCGGCATTCGTCTTCATTGTCGTCAGATCCGACCACGCGGTGCTCATGGCGCCGTGGAAGCCCAGAGTGGGGCGGTACGGTGGAGAGAGCCTCATTACGGCTGCTTTCAAATTAAATGGACAGGATGTATTATTCATCTGTGGTGAATCCCCAGCCAGTCGGGCCCAGCAGGAAAACAGGAAGCCAACCACTCCGAATCGCTTGATAGACCCGGTCCTGCAGTTCGGACCCAGGAGGACCCAGACGGCAGACGGTGTCATATAAATTACTGGATGTCCGGGAGGCCTCTCCTAATGCGATGCCTTCCCTCCTCCCTGGTAAGAGCGCCTTTTCACCGTCCACTCACTCATGTATTACTCACCTCTCGCACCACAGGGGGTTCGGTAGCAGGGTACTTATGAATTAGAGTGAACTATTTTAAAAGTAGAATCAATGTATTTGGATCCGGTCACAGGAAGGATATTTCTCACTTCATTACGGCCTCGGAAATTGCGGAACATGACAAATTCGCCCCCCGCTCACTTCGGTCTCGGGCGTGTCAGAAACTTCTTTTAATACTAATAATTTCAGTTGGACGTAGGGGAGCACTGTAAATGACATTTCCTTTGCGTTGTATCACATTAGAGTCTAGTCTATTTTCTTTGTGCACAGCAATGCACAGTTACAGAGGGAATTGCAATTAGGGGGAAAGTGGGTCACTTGCAGCACCGAGGGAGTGCAGCAGAAAGCACTGTGAGCTTGTCATGTCATCTCCCACTAAGCTGCAGTCACTCAGGACCGGCCCCGGTGTCAGCCGTGGCAGTTTGGGCAGGTTGAATCCACTCTGAAAGCAGCCTGTCCAATCCTCTCCTGACCGACCATTACCTTGCACAGCGAGAGCCTCCGATATGTTGGATGACAGCTGTCATGTTTCATGCCGCCCAATGACTGCATGCGTTTAAGAGGATCAGAGCTCTGTCCGAGTCTTACATGTGATAGGAATCCTCCTCAGAGCGGTGTGCAACATTTTGTAATGTCGGCCTCCAGTATGTACTGGTTTGTCTGGTGAAGTGTTCAACCAGTTCTTTACCCAGTATTTACCTGGGATGGGAGTTCAGGTTATCTTTAGTTCAGTTCAGGATTTTGTGGGCGAGCAACTCCCATTCATTTCTAATGAAGTGTTCTTCTTGCATTCCTTATCTCATCCCTGGTGAAATATCTCACAGTAGCAGCCTCATGCAACCCATCACAAGTTAAACTTCAGCCTGTTGCAGGGCTGTCCAGAGCTACCTCAGTGATTCACTATGTGATCTGTTCCAGTTGCACCAGGGGGGTTGATGGCCAGGTAAACTGGTGTCCCCTCAACGCCTGAGGACCTTTTACTGCAACACAATCTCAGATTACATTCCTCCACTATGGAAGGATTACGTGACTAAAGCACTGGACACGCCATTTTCATACGTTCATCACATGGAAAGGTTACCTCATGGTTGAATGTAGGCAAGTAAAACAACGTCACTTCAGGTTGTGGTTATGGTTAGGCAACTAAAACCATCTGGTGAAGGTGAGTGTTTTGGTCTTGATTAACCCTCTGAACCCCGCAAACCTTTACATGCATCATGTAGTGTGCAGTGAAAAATGAGAGTAAAAAGGTGAAAGGAGCAAGAATCACACAGACAGTGTTTGGGTGTCAAACTACTTCCTGTTTCTTGTCATGCCTCCTCCACGGATCGTATTTCTGTCACTTCCATTTGTGCTCGTTTCACAAAAGACGAGGCTGTTGGCCGGCAAGCTGCAGACGGCAGTATCTGACAGTAGCAGTATCTGACAGTACTAGTATCTGACAGTAGCAGTATCTGACAGTACTAGTATCTGACAGTACTAGTATCAGACAGTAGCAGTATCAGACAGTAGCAGTATCAGACAGTAGCAGTATAAGACAGTAGTAGTATCTGACAGTAGCAGTATCAGACAGTAGCAGTATCAGTATCAGACAGTAGTAGTATCTGACAGTAGTAGTATCAGACAGTAGCAGTATCAGACAGTAGCAGTATCAGACAGTAGTAGTATCAGACAGTAGCAGTATCAGACAGTAGTAGTATCTGACAGTAGCAGTATCAGACAGTAGCAGTATCAGACAGTAGTAGTATCAGACAGTAGCAGTATCTGACAGTACTAGTATCAGACAGTAGCAGTATCAGACAGTAGCAGTGTCAGACAGTAGCAGTATCAGACAGTAGTAGTATCAGACAGTAGCAGTATCAGACAGTAGTAGTATCAGACAGTAGCAGTATCAGACAGTAGTAGTATCTGACAGTAGCAGTATCAGACAGTAGCAGTATCAGACAGTCGCAGTATCAGACAGTAGCAGTATCAGACAGTAGTAGTATCAGACAGTAGCAGTATCTAGTACCTGGTTGCTCTTTACTCCTAACGAGTCACAGCTCATCCTAGCAGGCTTCAAAGCCGAACCTGCCTGGGGTTTGATGTCCTTTCTGTTTGCCGCCTCGCTCACGGAGAGCAAAGCCATGTGAGCTGAGCTTCTAGTCTGACTGGTTTTAAAGGTTCTGACTGGTTTTAAGGGTTCTGACTGGTTTTAAAGGTTCTGACTGATTTTAACGGTTCTGACTGGTTTTAAGGGTTCTGACTGGTTTTAAAGGTTCTGACTGATTTTAACGGTTCTGACTGGTTTTAAAGGTTCTGACTGATTTTAACGGTTCTGACTGGTTTTAAAGGTTTTAAAGGGTGTTGAGTTGCTGATAGACACAGTTACAGGTAAAGTACTCTTGCTGCTCCGTTGCTCTACTTCTATATCATGGTTGCCGTTGTCCTGCATGTGACCACAACGTTCCTCAAACCACAGTCCGGCTTCCCAAGTGCATGTCAGTGTTAGGTCAGTGCTAGAACTGTGGACGTCGGGCGCCGGTCACGTGGCGCCGCGCCTCAACGCTTTACGTTTGAAACCATAATGTTAAGAAGTCAGCTCAGAGAAGTCACTGCACTGTTCTATTTTATTTACAAACTGATCTAGGACACTGTATGTTCCTAATTTATTTCATTTATTTACTTTTATTTATTTATTATTATTTACTTTTTGTTTTTATATATATATATATATATATATATGTGTGTGTGTGTGTGTGTGTGTTTGTGTGTATTTTATTTTATTATTATTTTTTTTTTAATGTTTTATTCTTATTCTTATCTTCTCTGGAGCCTAACAAGACTACACAATATTATAGTTGTTTGCATGAGAGGGAGGGAGGGAGGGAGGGAGGGTGAGGGATTATGTTTGGTATTTTACTATGCATGGAAAAAAATGAAACAAAAACATCAAAGTGAAAAAAAGAAAGTTTTCATTTCAAAACCCCATATATCCATTTCGGGAGAAAAGAGATGATGTTCATTACTTCACATATACAGGCTAATACTTGTCTAGTATAAATGTTCCAGAGGTCTCAACATAGCGATTAGCCTCCACAGTGAGTTGATGTTAATGTAAGTACGTGTCTAAGCTTTCAAATGGAGGATAACTTGTTTTTCTAAGACAAACAACTGTAATCTGCGTGATGAGGCGTTTGTGTCTGTCAGGAAGAGTTGGAATTTATAGGACCAAACTTCCAAACCCACCCGAAGTGTCGGGATCCTCTGGTAAGAATGACGATGGTTAGGGGCTACAACGTTTTTACTTTTGGCTGGTAATAAATATGAGCTTCATCTTTCATTTTGCTTTGGTGACCCATAATTTGTCATATAGCTCAAATATAGTAGAGCGAGGCATTAACACAGAGTGGTGAGGGGTTTGATTTGCTCTGGGGACGATCTTTATGTACAAAAACAGAGAACAGCGTCCATCCCTGCTAATAGAGACGCAGTAGATTCACCCTGTCCACCCAAAGAGGATTTAGGTTAATTTTTTTTGCTGCCCCTTGGGTCTGCCACCATGCAGACTCGCTTGGTGAAGCTTTACTCAACGTACCACATCACCATCCACCGAGCATCAATCCCTCTGATGGCTGGTAGCAGCACCGTCAGCCGACTGAAGGCCACAATTAGCCAACAGAATAATCTCAATCCATTTCAATCTCAGCTGCAGAGAGGACCGAACCACGAGGGGTTAAAGGTCCTCCTATTGATCGGTGCTCCTCCTCCTGTTCATTAGGAGACGGATCTGGAGAGATCAATGATAACGGAGACCGAGTAACGCCACACCCCTTTTCAGCAGCACCAACTCTCCTCTTCCTCCATCTCCTCCTCTTCCTCCCTCTCCTCCTCTTCCTCCCTCTCCTCCCTTTCCTCCATCTCCATCTCTTCCTCCATCTCCTCCTCTTTCTCCATCTCCCTCTCCTTCTCTTCCTCTCCTCCTCTTCCTCCATCTCCTCCCTCTCCTCCTCTTCCTCCCTCTCCTTCTCTTCCTCTCCTTCTCTTCCTCCATCTCCTTCTCTTTCTCCCTCTCCTCCTCTTCCTCCATCTCCTCCTCTTCCTCCATCTCCATCTCTTCCTCCATCTCCTCCTCTTCCTCCATCTCCATCTCTTCCTCCATCTCCTCCTCTTCCTCCATCTCCTCCTCTTCCTCCCTCTCCTCCTCTTCCTCCCTCTCCTCATGAATCTTGACCTGGATAATGTCAGGGCTGATTGAATCTTTCTAGTAGATTCTTCAGGTGTGTCATCCATCCGTCTTCATCCTGAGATGTTTCCTCCTGCATGGTATTTAGCGATGCTGCAACACATATTTACCTCTTATGTGTTTTTCATGTTCTGCTGCATAAGCCGACATATTTCTTTTTTTTTCTGGCCTGGCTGAAAGAAGATACCTCTTCAAGCTGTCTTGTTGTCATGTTCCCTTGATGGGCGCCTGATATGGAATGAATAAAACCCCCCCGGCAGAGAAACACTTCCATCTTTTTTTTCGCGGGGAGGCTTTCTGAGTGCCGGGCCGCCTGCCGCTTGGCTATGCTTGGCTACCCAGGTGACAGTATGGCTTAACTGTGAAAGCCAGGCGGGCAGCGCTGCGAGGCAGGCCTAATTGAAAAAGCCTCCTGTGTGAGACGGAGGAGACGGAGCTGTAAGAGGGCTGTAATTACTGAGGCCGCTAATGAGAGATAATTAGGTCATATGGCAACGTCTCTACCGGCGTCGCTGCCAACACCGGAGCCGCCGAGCAAAAAAAGGTGGGCAAACCTGTGAACTCCTGCTGGGTTTACCACGAGGCAAACAACCACCAAATACAAACAAACCATTATGTTGTCAGAAGTAATAACCCGTGGTGTGCTTTCTTCAAAACAGACTTGTTTTTTATTTCATGCAACCGAACAGCAGAGAGAAGAGAGGTGGAGACGAAGGGTTTCTACCTCAAAGTTTGATAGTTAGCCTCTTAAACTCACACATACACTCTAAAAATAGAGTTATAAATAGACGTCGATGGTGCAGGGATGACAGGGTTCTGGTGGGACGGCGTGACCGGCACCGTGATGTTCAGACGGGCCTGGTGAATAAAGCATGTCGTATTCCCTTCTGAAGAAGACGTCATACACCGAGTCCCTCTACGGCTGCATAATATTGATGCCGCGATTCACGTTTCGCCGGCTTTTCCGGAGAAACGTTTGAACATTGTTTAGCTGGCCGTCTCTCTCGCAGAGCTAATGCGAAAGTCAATATTTCTCGGGTTTGTTTTGTGTGCGGTGTTCAGTTTGTGGAAAACATTGATTTGTTCTTTGGTATAATGCATTGGGCTCTTGTTGTTAAGGGGAAGAGTTTCTCCATAGCATTTACTGTGTGCCATATCTTGGCGTGCATGTGCTTGTGCACACACACACACACACACGCATGCATGGCTGCACATGCTCTTCAGATTCATGGAGGGTAAAGCATTTTCACTTAACAAATAGTCTTATAGCCTCCCCGGAGCAGAAGCGGCCATGTGGCTTTTTATTGGAGAAACATAAAACGGGAGTGGAGGAGTCGGCGGTCCGGCTTCTTCACGGCTCTCCAGGATAATAACCTCTTCAGCTCGCCGACCATTTAAGTGATCTCCAGTTAATTGGGCAGGAACCTTAATCATATCTGCGTTTCCCCTCCGTTGCTCGCTTTTTATCCATTAGCGGTATATTTCTACTCCGCACAGTTCAGGGCGCCTTCAAACGAAAGCATCTCTCTGACCGAGTGCATCTCAACACGCCGTGCATCTGAATCCTCTCTCTCGCTCTCTCTCTCTCTCTCACCGTCTCCTTAACACCGCTGTAACGGGGATCAGACGTATTGGGGTGCTTGAAACCGGGTGGGCGGGGCTCTTCCCTTCCCCCGCCTCGCCCATGACAAATAGATGGTGGCATCTGTGGGCTGGAGGCCTCGGCGACACGGGGACGGCGGCTGGCGGGGTGGGATGAATATTCATGACAGCGATATTTCACCCCATCAGCCTCGCCGGCTGCTGCCTGTCCTCCAATAGACAGAGAGGGTGATGGGAAAGAGAGGGGGGGGGGGCGGGGGAGAGGGAGATTGAGGGAAGGATAGGGATCGCTTTTGAAAGATGAGCGGTCGAGATGAGAGAGACGATGTGGGAACGCTTGAGGAAAGGAAAAAAAATGGGGATGAGAATGGGAAGAGAGGAAGAGGGAGGGGAAAGGGATGGACAGCGACAGGAGGAAGAGGTGGGGAGGAAGTGGAGGGGGGAGAGAGGGAAGAGAGGAAAGATTGGGGGAGGGCGAACGGGAAGATGAGTAAATGAAATCAGGGGAAGAGGGGGAGCAGAAAGGGATCGCC
>JAXDDX010000104.1:160000-247500 GCA_034670405.1 Hoplostethus atlanticus
GATGGCCACCCAACGCTGCACTTTAATACTGTAGGCACTCCTCTTTTTATGATGCAGTACAACCAAATGAGTCTGTTCTCAAACAAAACGAATGTCTTGCAACCGCTAAATAAATGCAAAAATAAATCCTCTTGGGGATCGTGCACAGAGAGTCAACAAACAGAGAGTAATGATGGGACTTCTGCTTTGGGTACCGCTGCAGGTTCCATCAGGAGGTCTGATGCTCTGTAGCTGAGCCTTCACGCCTCGACCTCCCTGTGGACGAGGACGAGCCTAATGGGACACTTGCCCCAAGGTCAGACCAGAGGGGCACTTCACTCTGGTCTGACCTTGAAGAGGGTTTCTTCTACCATAGGGGCATCCTAGTAGCAAATGAGACCCTCACTACTAATGGGACACTTGCATGCTTCATTGTAGCCCTGAGGTCACGAGGAACTTGGGGCAAAAAACTGGGGCACCCTAATAGCTTGGTTGATTCACTGACTAGACGGACTCTCGCTTCATGGGAAAATGGCAAAACCCAAGTTGATATTTCTATTTAAAGAGACCTTGTGAATAAATGAAGCTGAAAGCTGAAGTCACATCGCAGTTATATCACCTTCACTTCCTATGTTGTGTGTTGGGGGGGCTATGTCAGCATGCACGCCCACCCAGGTGGGGCCCCACATTGTTGCCCCTGTTCATGTTTTGCCCCTGCCCCTTACAGAGTCTGTGCACGCCACTGCAAAAGACCGTCTCCCTCTGGGCATCCATCAGGTATCACATTCACAGGAATAGCTAGCGCTGTTCTTTGTTGTGCATCTGCTTCTTCTCTCTTTGCAGTGTAACTGTTGCTCAGTCGGCGGGATGCGTGGGATCTTTCCCTCTTGATTATTTGAAGATGCCCTAGCAGCACACTCGGCCACTGATGTCGAGTTAGCCTTGAACCGGTGGGTGTTAAATCGCTCTTTTGGGCCCCGTGTTGTGGTGTGTTCCGTCTAGGGCTTTTTATGGGAGGGGAGCAGGATGATGGATAAGATCTATTCCCAGGATCCCTTGCCCAGGGAACGTATCATCAGACTGAGACTTTGATAGCAACTCAAGGTGACGGGTGTCAAGGGCAGGAGCAGCGGTGAGCTGGAGGAGGAGGAGGAGGAGGAGGAGGAGGTGTGGGGTCACGGCAATGATGGAGCCCTCGTCATGACTGAGTCTGCTCACCTCCCTCCCCCCTCTGTGGCCGGTCATCACTCAACCCTGGACTCCATCCCCTCCTAAACAGGAGGTGTCATTTTCACTGGTTCAGCGTATCTATTACAATTTGAAGTAAAATTCCACCCTTGGATTCTCGTCTACTGTTATATATCATCCGCCTGTGGTGGTCGATGCATTGCTGGAGTTATTTTATGATGAAGTACCTCGTCTACCTCTACTTCAGTTAGTGGTTTACTACATTTCCCAGAATGCCTTTCAACAACCCCCAGAGAACGGACGAGAACTTGTTCCATTTCGCTTTGAAGGGAGTATTTGTGTACATGACCGAAGTGAAGTTACCTTGATATTGTTTTTCCACCTTCAATAAGCAAAACAAGTAAAAACACATTAATGAATTTATTTGTGATTACTGGAAGAGGAAGAACAATTTACAACCACTTGATTTAATATATGAGAAAGAGTTTTTGTTCCTGTGCTCCGGTTCATGTGGGAAATGAGTTATTGAAATGTGATTGTTTATATACAATCAATCAGACAAAAACATTTCCTCAGACTCGTGTTCCCAAATGACGCTGTATCTAACAGTGTACTGTCTGTACAAACTGTCCTGTAACCAAAATGTCCCACGTTCGATCCTTTCACCACCGCTCCCTACGTCACTCTGAATTAGAGCGCCAGTTAAACGTCTAAAATATAAACAAACAATAAATATCGTATTTTATCATATTTGTTCCAAAATTAGATGGAAAATTGGCAAAAAAAAAAAAAGTCTAGTACTTTTTAGGATAGTGGGTACCTCCTACTATCCTGTACCTCCTACAAAAAAGTCACATGTGAATTCGACATTTCCACATGTGATTGTCCCTATTCACATGTGGAAAAATGTTTACACGTGAAAATTAAGTCTCTGTCACAAAATCACATGTGAATTCGACATTTTCGCATGTGATGGCTTTATTCACATGTGAAAAACTAAAACACATGTCCAAAAACCACATGTGGGAACACTCACATGTCATTTCCACATGTGACTTTTTTGTAGGTTAACAAAATAACATATATATAATAACATATATTTACTATATATATATTTATTGCTGAATGATTTTACTCCCACGTGTACATACGATGTTCTGGAGTATATGGAGTTTATAAAAAACAGACTTATTTCTGATCTCACCAAAATTACAGTTTTTACCCAACAAAATCCGCATTCAACCGCACCGTCGTCTGCTGTGACTCGGGGGGATATCCAACTCCCGTTAGAGATCACATTGTAAGGCGGCTTGTTCCTATCTATCTGTGCATCAGGCTTACAGCTCTGATAAATGCCGCTCGCCTTAAATACCAATTTGCCAGTTTGATCAGTTTAAGGGGCTTTGACGGCGTCGGTGTCATTGAGCAACTTTTCCGTAATGCAGCGGGGATCATTCCCTCGCCCTCATTCATACTGTACTCTGTTGGTGGGATTAGCCTCAAATCCTCTGCCGCTAAAATCCTCTGTAGGGAGTGCAGTCATTGAACCTGCTGTAACGGAGCGCTCTTCTATTTTTATTCAGTTTGCTCTTAGTCAGCCTTGGTGCAAAACATCAAAGCACATTTGTAGTGCAGCAAAAAAAAAAAGTATAACTGGTTCACAGCCAAATTAATAATTCATTCAGATTACCATTCACCAACATGAACAACAGGAAGATAGGCCAGCCGCACACACACACACACACACACACAGACACACTCTCTCTCTCGGAGTGCGTCAGAAAAGTGAGGGACAGATAACGAGAGCGGCGGTCGTGCTTTGAATCTCCTAAAGAGCTCTCACCTCGAGTGCCGAGGAGACGAGCTAAACGAGCGTCTACAAATTGGCCAAAAAGGAATTTGACGAAGAGGTTTCTCTCAAAATGTGGTGAGCCTGCAGACTGCCAGACTTTCTCCGCGGGCGAGGTCAAGTTCAAGACTTTTACTGTCCCTGTTGGCTAACAGAGAGGCGGAGTCTGACGAAGCTCTGCCATTTGGTGTGTCGTTGAAAAGCTCTTAGAAAATATGAACGAGCCTTGCTAGTTTGTGAATTTACGTCACTTCCTTTTTTACTTTTATATGGATTGTTGCTAGTTTGGGAGACGACAACAGTTAGCTAGCTATCTGGCTGTTTGACGTGATTAGAGCACAATAATAACTAATAACTAATCAATGCAACAATATGAAAATCTTAATAATTTGAATGTACAACAGTCAGATTGAGTTCTAGCGACAGAAAACAGTCAATGCATCAGTATAGTCTACCTTAACTGATGATTAGCTTTTTCCGTTACTAAAAATCAAAATGAAAAGTAAGTTAAAGATCAAAACTCACCAAGGTGATGCTAGTGGATGTTTGAGCCCCTGGAACAAAACCTAGTAAACCTTGTAAATCTCATTTTCCATCGGGGTTTTGAACTACACACCAAATGGCGGAGACACTAAACTATGGCAAACAAAATGACCCAAAATGTTCTTCTTCTTCTGTCCCAGCTCTCTATCGGCCTTCTGAAAGGCAGAAATCTCAGCAGCTGGTGAAGCAATCGATGAGTCATTGGTATTGATCAACAAGCTGATCGAACTCCCGCCGATACATTAAATACCATGTATGTAATTTAATGTAATTTACACAAAGTAACCTAGATTTGTCTCTTTACACACACACACACACACACACACACACACACATTCAGCACAGGTTTAGACCAGGTTCAGGTGGTTTTAGGCACCACAGAGGTAAAACCAACCAGTCGCCAGTTTACAGCCAGGACACGCCCCTCCCGCCGGCGCTGACGTTGAACTGACAGCCTTCCTGGGTTTTTTTTTTTTCTCTCTCTCTCTCTCTCTCTCTCTCTCTCTCTCTCTCTCTCTCTCTGGGCAACCTGCTGCCCAAATTACACAGTATCACCTCCCTGAAAGCAGCACGGGGCCACGGACATTCCCCACGTGCGAGGGAAGGAACGGCACACCTTCTGTCGGTAAATATGGCAAGAGCAGGTGTTTTGTGCCGCTCGCGGACGTCACCGCCTCGAACACGGCTCGACCCCCTCGCCGCAGTTCACATCTATCAGCTGCAGCCCTGCGCGCGCCGCGGTGTGAGTAATTCTTCTGCCTGACGGATAGGCTTCTAATGTGAGGACTGGCCTGCGTCCATCTCCCTCTCTCTGTCTCTCTCTGTCTCTCACAGCTTTGATCATGTTAGGATTTGGAATGAATCAGACATGCACGCACACACACGCGCACACGCGCACACACCCACGCAGACTGCACACATGCACACGTACATATGAAGCTCAGGCTGACGCTGATGAAACGCTCCAGTGCTCTGTCATTGCTTGCAAGCGTGTCTCTCTCCACACCTGTCTGTCTGGAAAGCCTCGTCCAGGTGGGCAGGGTAGTGTCTGCTCCACTGGAGGCCTCGCACTGTAAAAAATGTCCTCTTATTTACTCTGCGTGTTCGGCGCTGTAGTGCCTCCACTATACAGCATGAGTCAGTCAGTGTGTGACTTTGTAAAGGCCACCAACAGAGCGGTTCTGTAGTCATTTATTCTTAGATTCAGTTTGATCTCAGGTGAAACTCCAGCTGCTAATTGGGTGAGAAAATGTCACTTTTGAATTAACCAGTTAATTAAACTAGCATGGCCTTGGTTCGAGAGAAAACACAAGAAGTTTCATGTTTATTTAATATCATATTTTATGTTTTTAATTTGTAATATGAATGCTGTTATTGTATTAATATCAATATATTTAATCATCAATGTCATCTTTTCTGCTCTATATGTGTCGTCATGCAGTGTGTCCATCCTGTAATGTGTAAATGTCAGTTATCAAATAAAATCAATCTGAATCTGATTAGCAGTTATTGAAGTTGTGAGTCACCTTAAGACCTTCGCTTACAGAATCACACAACACAAGATCAAACCACTTGTTCAAGATGGACATTTTTTGCAGCGCGGCGAAGCTCCTCTGGAAAAGGAAATGGCCTCGACCATGAAAAGTGGGCCGGCAAACCCGCAGGGAAGTTTCCCCCCGTGGATCAGTGGAGCGGGCCGAACCCCCTTGAAAGAGTTCTTGGCAGCAGGTGATTGGTTCTGTGTGAAGTGGTTGAGGCTGGTTGAGGCTGTTGAGGCTGTTGAGGCTGTTGAGGCTGTTAAAGTTTTGAACGGGTTGGCTCGTACTTGCAGCCACTTTAATAGTAGTTGCATTAGTAGTAGTAATTGTAGTAGTAGTAATAGCAGTAGTAGTACTAATAGTAGTATTAATAGTAGTAGTAGTAGTAGTAATTGTAGTAGTAGTAATAGTAGTAGTAGTAGTAGTAGTAGTAGTAGTAGTAGCAGTAGTAATAGTAATAGTAGTAGTAGTAGTAGTAGTAATAGCAGTAGTAGTAGTAATAGTAGTAGTAGTAGTAATAGCAGTAGTAGTAGTAGTAGTAGTAATAGCAGTAGTAGTAGTAATAGTAGTAGTACTAATAGTAGCAGTAGTAGTAGTAGTAGTAGTAGTAGTAGTAGTAGTAGTAGTACTTTGATCCCACAGTGGTAAATTCCTTTTTATAAGACAGTTTTGGTCCTCTGTTCTGATTGGCTGACTCAAATTTGAAGCCATTATAAAATATCCAATAAACACACACCTGTGAAGTGTTCATTTAACTATGAGGTCTGATCCCAACTTGTTCCAGTACTAGGACTATATATTATAGTACAACATTTAATTAGTATTATCTGATTAGTATTGGTTCTTTAATAATTTGGCCGAAAGGAAAGAAGTACTTTTCAGTTTTGTGTTGTATTTCTGAGGTGGGATACCTTATAGTGAAGTGGTCATGATAGAGTAGCATTGGGTTACACCAATCTATCGGTATATGGGGCCGATATCGGCCTTTCATGGTATAAATTTACGTTTTCACCCTGCCAAGAATAACATTTTGAGGGGAAACACTGAAAATGTATTGATACTGCAGCTTCAATACAAAAGTATCAGCATCAGTATCGGCCTTCAGAAGCCATATCAGTCGAACCCTGGTGTAGCGGTCCTGGAGGGACTGCATCTGTTCTGCATCACTGCTGCAGCGGGGGGGGGGGGGGGGGGGGGGGGGGTAACGGTGCAGGTGCATTGTAGATGTAAGAATGTGAAAAGTAGGACTCCTCGTTCTCTTCATGAGCAAGACGAATTCTCCTGGAGGCGACTGAAGATCTGATCTATTTTCCTCTATTCTACTCTACTGTGCTCTGCAGCACCCTGAGCTGCTCATTGGCTGACGACGTGACTGACAGGACGGCGTGACACCGAAACTGTCGCAGTGCTAAAACTCAGCCAGAGGCTTTCTGCATGACAAACGAAACCAGCCAGAGTTTGACGGGGGTCTCTGTGTGAGTATCAAAGGCTGTGTGTGTGTGTGTGTGTGTGTGTGTGTGTGTGGGCTTCATTTGGTAAACAAAAAGTACATCATTAGCACACTAATCACTACAGTGTTGTACTCACTGCTAACTGTTGCTGCGTACTGAAACTGTTGCACCCTGTTGACAACATGTCAAGGTGAAGAAAACACCGGAGACGGTCGGGGGCAGAGAGGAGCTTTATTTCATCTTCCTGGATCAGACAGACCTGACAACAGCAATTTAGCCCTGGCTGGCGGAGCTCGCTCTCTCTCTCTCTCTCTCTCTCTCTCTCTCTCTCTCTTTCTGGTCATTGCCACAGTACATCTTCAATAATCGATTCATCTCTAATGTAAGGTTTGAGGTCTCCGGGGAGTTTCCGGTTCAGGTCAAGGTTCGGTTCATAAACTATATCAGTTCCTAAACTTTCCGAGTGAAGCGTCCGGCGGCGTCCGGCTCCGGCTGGGCAGCGGCAGTCTGACACCTCTGCATGATTTGTTCACTTTTAACAAGTGGAGCTTTCTGCCACATTTTCTCTCCTTTTGACATCTTATGAAATAGAGAGAATATACTTTGAATTAAAGATACTGTTGGGAATTTATTTGACCGGCTCGGTAAATCGTGGGTGTATTTTAAGAGAACTTGAGAAAAATGAAATGAAAAATAAGCCTTTTAGCTCCTTCTCAGGCCTGCTTTTACACCAGATACACCAGATACAGAGGTACATTTCTTCAGAGAGGACAGTTTATTAACCCGCTGTAGATGTAACGTCCTCCTGCCGACGCTGGACTGAAGGGGTACACCTCTCTGCTGGAGGCCCTGATCCACCCAGTGTGCTGCACCCCACCAGTTAAGGACACAACACTACAAAGAGACGAGGGGACTAATCCAATAACCTCAGCTGAACTTTATCATCTCCAGGCTGTTGGAAGGCTTGATTCGCTCACTATCAGCCGCTGAACAGGGACTGGAAATTGGTTGAGGCAGAGTGGGTAAGTGGGAAATTGTTTATATGAGAGGGGGAGTTGTGATTGTGTTGGTGTGTTATCTGTTGTTTTGTGGGTATATGTGTGTGTGTGTGTGTGTGTGTGTGTGTGTGTGTGTGTGTGTGTGTGTGTGTGTGTGTGTGTGTGTGCGCTCGTACGTCTGCGCACGTGCATCCATGTTCGTTGGTGCGCTTGTGGCTGAGGCATAATGAGGAAGTGTGAAATTGTTATTATGAATCACATACGGTGTGTGTGTGTGTGTGTGTGTGTTGTGTTCGTGGGAGTCTGTTTGTCTGCGTATCACTAAGTCAACAACCTCTTGCTCTTCATGTATGAGTGTGTGTGTGTGTGTGTGTGTGTCGGGGGTGAATTCCTCCCCCCGGTGAAGCTTCCTGGTGTGATTTGTGTGATGCTGGATCCTCTCCTGATAACAACCTGCAGCCTCTTTAGAAAGCCGAGCCGGCTGCAGCTGCTGCCTCTCCGTCCGTCCTCCTCTTCCCCTCAGTCGCACTCACCGGGCTTTTATGGAGGCAGTAAATAACCTCACACTGTCTCCATGTTTAACTTGGTTTTAGCAGCCAGTGGATCAAGCTGTGTTTGGCAGCATTACACTGTAAAAGCCAAGCGGTTCATTGGGGGTTCCTCAAAGGGGAACCGATGCGCACCTTAAGGCTCCACACTAAGAAGAAAATCTCCTCTAGAAGAACCTTCCACATGTTAGTGGGTTTGTGGGAGTAGTCATGACCTCTTCATCACGGCGTTACTCAAGGAACCTGGTTGGGTTCCCCTGAGGTTGCACCCTTAAAGAGTCCTTACAGGCCTTTACCTTTTTAGAGTATATATTGAGCCGGGCTAGAACAAACTTAAGGAGGACGTCTTAAAGAGACAGGTCTTTATGGAGTGGATAAAGACGGGATCTGTGGAGAGCGGTGGCGGCTCACCATTAATTGTGATCTATGTGTTTTAACAAGGATTAGCAGGGCAGATGAGGGAAGCTGCGTTTACCTGCCTGACCGTCGGTAAGCCCTCACGGATCTGAAAGGCAAATACAGCCGCCGTAGGCAGACGGCCGGAGAGACAGGAAGAGCTTTCCTCCAAATTGAGACATCCACTATGTAGAAAAACGACACCAACCCTTACAGAATGATTTATAGCACAAAACCAAAACAAATGATACTTTTTAATGGGTATTTTTTAGCTGTGACCGGCAGCTAGCAGCTAGTAACGTGCAGAGATACAAAGCCTGCACGTTTTACAGCATGTTATTTCCTTAGTGCTTTAGATTGCGGTGGGTGCAGGCAGCTGCAACGCTGGGCGGTCTGTTGGCGTCGTTGCTTGGATGAAGAGGATTCAAAGTCTGGCCTTCCTCCTTTTCTGCGAGCGCGAACCGTTTGAAGTTCACTCAGTCCAACATCACTAAGCAGCAACCAGGTACTTTTATTTACCATTTAATGATAATACTTTAGAAGATTTGACTTTTACACACTGGATCCTAATTTGGACTCTTCATCCTCATGAGTCGTCTTGACTGACGGCGTCTGACCGGTACATATGTGGACAGGGAGAACAGGGGGAACGTGGTCAGCTCAGTACTGGACTATCACCCAGCCTCCTATTATATGACATCAAATACGGTGAAACATCCAATACCGTAGAGTCATTAACGGCTCCGTGGCGTCTTCAGAGCGGCGGCGGCGTGGGCGGCTAATTATTTTCTCCCCCTCTTCAAAAATCAATTGATTGCATGTCTTTGAGTCGGTCTGAATGCAGCCGCAGAGGAAAGGCGCCGTCATATTCACATCAGAAACGTTATTATTCCGCACACACAGCGCGCAGACACAAGGTTGACATTTTCTAATTAAACGTTTCCTTAAGCTGTGTACATCTCCCTGGGAAGTCTGGGAGACGCAGACACCCTCACCAGCCGAGATGAAAGAACTCATTATTTTCCCTTGCCCACTATCGTCCTCCATGTTTCTCCCCTTTTTATCCAGATGACAGAACTATTCCATTTAATCAACGCTGCCTGCTAGAGTACAGCGGAGGAGCCACGGTCAAGAAAATGCACCTCAACAAGTAAGCATGAAATTCAATTCTACCCCCCCCACCCCAAAACAAACAAGCACACGGAGCAGCGGGGCATTCATCATCGCTGTTTCTGGTTTGACAACTCGCTCTGTTTTAGTATTACAATCATAAGCTCTGAATTGGATAAGGGCGGTGGAAGAGGTTGAAAAATGGAAACGCAATAGATTTGGCCCACCACCAAGAAGAGGAGAAAACAAAACCCTTCCCCGTGCGGTTGGAAGTGATAGCACTGCACAGAAGTTGCAAGGAGTCGGAGATTATGTTCTAATCCCCCAACTCAGACTCACACTGGTCGTGTTCTGGACGGGACCCAGGGGCGTTTCAGAAAGCCTTAATATGGAAACGGTTTAACAAGGCAGACATGTTTTGTTTTTCTTGTCTGGTGTGGAGTTTGACGACGGAAGCCCAGAACGGAGGAGAATTGACGGAGATGTTTTTTTTTTCTTCCCCCCAAATGGATTAATGTTGCGATCAGCGCCTCACAAAGAGGCTCTGTGACATCACTACGCCGCATCACACTGCTGTTCTGCTGCTGCTTCAGTTTAACGCTCCGTCAGACCCCCTGCTGACAGACAGACGATCATCAGTCCCAAACCATGTGCATTAGGCCGTTATTTATCACTGCAAACGCTTTTGTTCACGGAAATTGTTTCTTTGTTTTTTTAGTAAAAAAACTATAATTGAAGACAAAGCTTCCTTATTTCCAGGCAGTAATGACAGTGTGTTCTCAGATAAGTACAGTTTGAATCAGAGCTCTCAGCAGGAGCAACAGTCTATTATTCTGCTTTGCAACAGATAGCTGTTATTGAAAATGTTAGCAACACATCATCTTCATCTTCAGGAGATTCCTTTATGTCTGTAACATTTAGTTGAATGTTCGTGGTTCACTCCAGTCCAAAGTATTTCACCTTCCTATAGTTATAGTTCCTATAGTTTGTTTTTCTGAGAGCTCTTCCATCACCACATGAAACTCAGTGACATCAGGAGTTTGTTTCATATCCCAGAGAGACGAAACCCAGCAAGCATCTGACAGACGGAGATGTTCAGGAGGAGATCTATCTATCTATCTATCTATCTATCTATTATCCATCTATCTATCTATCTATCTATCTATTTATCTATCTATGATCTATTATCCATCTATCTATCTATCTATCTATCTATCTATCTATCTATCTATCTATCTATTATCTATCTATTATCTCTCTATTATCTATCTATCTATCTATCTATCTATCTATCTATTATCTATTATCTATCTATCTATCTATCTATCTATCTATCTATCTATCTATCTATCTATCTATTATCTATCTATCTATCTATCTATCTATCTATGATCTATTATCTATTATCTATCTATCTATCTATCTATGATCTATTATCTATCTATCTATCTATTATCTCTCTATTATCTATCTATGATCTATTATCTATTTTCTATTATCTATCTATTATTTATCTATTATCTGTTATCTATTATCTATTATCCATCTATTATCTATTATCCATCTATAATCTATGCTCTATTATCTATCTATCCAATGGTAAATGTCTGCTGGGAGGGTTGGAGCTCGGGGTCAGGCAGAAGCAGGAAGGGGTTCACTGCCCTGCTAAAGGGCACTACAGCAGGGATGGACACGTTGGATGTTAAAGGGATGAAACCGTAAAGCACCGGGCCTTGACGGAAGATTGACCGGGTTTATCTGCAGTTGGAACCAAACTCCAGCTGCTATCACTGCATCTGTTTCTAACACTTCCACTAATTTCACTTTTGGCAGCGACTCTGCCCGGGGTAGGGGTTCAACACGGGTTCAACATGTATGGCGCTGTTAGGACACTAAAAGTGCACGTGGAGTAGTTGTGGCTGGACTGGGATCTGATCCCGTAGCCTTTTAATCACCTTTAGCCAGACGCTGCGTTCTCTTCATCACGTTCACGGTGGGTTAAAGAAGTTATAACTCACTTAAAACCGGAAAAAGCTTAAGCACTCAACCTGCGGCTCAGTTCACAAATTCCTCAGTCTGGCAGCCGTTCTCCAAGCACTCTGAACATTTCCCACTTGATGTGAGTCACTGTAGCGTGCACCGTGTCCCCGTGGTCTGTTTGTCATGAAGTACTTGTTATTTAAGTTATATATAGATGGCTGTAATTTCAACCGTAGCACAGTGGGACCTTTGTTTACACCGTTTTTCACATCTTAATTAATTTAATTCATCATTCTGTTTTTTTCCTCCTTTTCACCAAATCAATCAGCATTAGAATGATTTCAATTACTGAGTACAATTAAGGTAGGAAGTGTTTGTGTTGACGTATCGGTTTCACAGTGCATTGTGACCTCACAGACGGAGACGTACAGACAGCTGATGACAGGTATCACTCTACGCTTATCGCTCCCTCAACATCGGGAGGCTTTGGCTTTGTTTTTTTTAAGCTTTGAAGCGCATCGTGATTGGCTTGTTAAGTCGCTAGTCCCTCCCCCCGCAAAAACAAAAAGTGACAAGAGTGATTTCTGACAGACGCTGTATCTGCAGGTAAACAGGCAGATGGTTTCAGTGTTGTTGTCTGATAGCTGCTGTACCGTAACACACATTAAACCTCTGTCTGATATTCATTTTACTATGTGAATTTGAATTGCTGCATCTAGGTTAGTATAATAATCTTTGTTTACATGGATTTCATGTGGAGACGGCGAGCTGGTTATCAGCTACCTAACAGTTTTCACGTTGAGTTCGTTGCTTGATAAATGAACAAGCCATTTTTATTCTTTTATCAAGGGAGCCAAGACAAATCTCTCACACCGCCGTTTCTGATTGTATACAGTATGTACCCGCCTGCTATGTGGCCCACATACACACTGTAATTCCCTATAGGAATATTAGAGGATGTGCACACATAGCCTGAGCAAAGATGCAATGCATAGCTGAATTCCCCAGTCCAAATGACAGGTGCAGGACATGAAATATTTATTCTAGGCTCACAATTTTCTATTTCCTAGCATTAAAAGTAAAATAGAAACGGTGGTGGTTCTGTTTTTCATTCACTCATGACAAATGACATCCATGATCTTAGTATGGTGAGACTGCGAGAGCGCTAGGCTTCATAATCTTAGCTAGCTCCTCTCTTACCCTGTGCCTTTTCCACTGGGCTTCGGTCTAATGTTACTTACCCGGAAAAATTGGCGTTCTTTGGCTCCGCCCACTGAGGTTTAACTCAACCAATCAGATTGTTTCCACCTCCAGAGCAGCTCTGCCTCAGACAAATGTTTATAGAACTAAAACAATCCAGTCTATGAGGCAAAACTTACACTGAAACAAAGACAAAGTTTTCTCCTGTCAACAATTATCATTTTGTCCCTCCATTTGCACATTCAGCCTTAAGCTGGTCCTTAAGTGGCTCCAATCTGATTGCACTCCATTTCTGAACACTTTAGCAGGCAGCAGGTAGCGTTTCTACGTCTCGCTCAAGGGCACTTCAACAGGGAAGGACACTTTGGCTGTAAAAGTAAGCCCTACAACATGCTGTCGACCTGCACCGAGCTTCAGCTGCTCTCACTTCATCGGTTTTGAACATCCAACAATCACAGTTTTGGATTGGTGCTGTGTAGGTCAATAGGTAGACTCTTCCTGGGGTTAGGGGTTCAATTCCCATGCTCAAAAGGTATGCACTCACTGTAAGTCACTTTGGATGGAAGTGTCGACTGAGTGGCCCATGTGGAGTAGCTGTGATTGACTGATCCAGGTCTGGCCACACACATATTGTATTGTGTGTGTTTGTGTGTGTACAACCATATATGTGTATGTAGATATAGTCAGGATCGCTTTGGAATGGTAGCGGTTATTTTGTATGTGATGTGGATATTGTGTGTCTGTGTGCGTACTCTATGATTTAAAAAATACATGGGCATCAAAGAGAAAATAAGCAATCTTTTCTGCAGTGCTGGGAAATGCACTATTTCCAGATGCTAGTGATATGTGTATGTGAAGACTGATGACGTCCATGTTGCTGTAGAGGGAGTTCATCTACCTGGAATTCACATGCACACATCACCAGCATCTGCAAATAATGCATTTTCCAGCACTGAAGAAAAGATTGATGCCAAGGTATTTATGAAATCGTACAATACGTTTTTAACAGGTTTCAAGGGCCCAGTGGTTATGAAACTCACTCAACCCATAAATGACTCAATTTGAGTTAGAAAACCACCAGAATAGCTGTTACGGGGTTTTTTTTTTCTGCTCTGTCTCTCAACCTTTGTGACTCCCCCAACGTCTCACTTATGGCCATTTACCATTTCTGCCGCTTCAGCCCTGTTCATGGAATAACGTCCTGCAGGGTCCAGGCGGGTGTCCGGGAATCCGACTGAGCCGAAAACAGCCTGACTGTGGTAACAAGTGCACTCCTTGTTGGAATAGTGCTCGAGTGCTTAAAGTGATTCAGACCCGCCAGCATGGTCCGCTGGGCTCCCACTCACCACAGTGTGAAAGCATAGGCTGCAGAACCACTGTGAGAAATGCTATGATTTCTCTCTGTGTGTGAGAGTGTGTGTGAGAGTGTGTGTGAGAGAGTGTGTGAGTGCTCGCCCCCCCACCACCCTCTCTCTCTCTTTGGAATGCAGAATCCGGCTAGTCGACTTACCCCTGGAGAAATTAGCACATAATGTTCCTGAATTATAATTCATAATGTTCTTTTAAAGGCTTGTTAGCGCCGCGGTCGGCTGTTTCAAGACGGAACGACTCCACGGAGAGCCGTGTTAAAGAAGAGTTTACACGCAGGCTGTTTACTAAAGATGTGAGATGTAAAAAATCAAAAACAACAGAAACCTTGAAGAGGACGTGGCAGGTTCACCTTCATAATCTCTTGTCTGGGTGCAGATCTACACACTGGCTTCCAACATGAGAGCGGTGGTACCACGAACAGCTTGACCTCATATCATGTTTTTATTGAGGTCATGTCTTGCCTGAATTTTTTATTTTTTTTTCAGAGAGCAGCCATTACAAAATAAATATATATGTGCGTGCGTCAACACTGAGTCATGGGTGTGTTAATGGACAAAGGAAGCGTGAAAAGAATGCAGCAGACAGCTCAATCCCCCGCCCACAAGTCCATCTAATATATTTCCAGAGCACTTTCACAATTCAATTATAATTTATAATGTGTTTTAATTTAAAGGAGAAATCAGCCCATGAATAAGGAATAGGGTTCAGTTGATCAAAGCACAACGATACAGAGTCGTATTTTAGCTTCCCCTCGCTGAGTTCACATCTCAAACTTTCTACACTTTTTCATTATCTCCCACATAGTGGGTGTGTGTGTGTGTGTGTGTGTGTGTGTGTGTGTGTGTTTCCGTGTATCCATCAACAATCTTTGCAGACTGGAGTTTTACTTCTACAAACATTTCTCGGAGGCAGAGCTGCTCTGGAGGCAGAAATAATCTCATTGGTCAGGTTAAACCTCAGTGGGCGGAGCCAAAGAACCAGCGTTTATCTGGCTAAGTAACATTAGACTGAAGCCCAGTGAAAAGACAAGAGGTTAGAGAGGAGCTCGATAATATTATGAAGCCTAGCGCTCTGCTGCAATCCTAAACCATACTAAATTATCTAGGTTAGCTAGTTAGCCTAGCTGACTCTCCACGTTCAAACTAGCCAAACTAGCCTATAGCTATCTTGGTAAGCTAGTTAGCTAGCCTGCTGGAACAAAGAAGTCATTGCCAATCATATTTTTGATTTTTCCATTCAAGTTTTCCAGTTCGCTAATTTGCACTCCAAAAACTGTTTAATTGGCTCCGCCCACTGAGGTTGAACTCAACCAATGAGATTATTTCTGCCTCTGAGAAATGTCTGTAGAACTAAACCTCCAATCTGTGATCTCTTTACAGCCTTCGATATAGAGCCGTCAAACAAACACCAGAATGCTCAGGGGGTGTGTGGGCCAAACTGAATTCATGACCTTGACCTTGACCTTGACCTAGAGAGGTCTGGCTGTCAGCAGGCAGTAGGGATGTTGTAATCCTCTGACTGCCTTGTTTCTGTCAAGTCAACTGTCAATGCATTTTACTTTACCACACTCCCTGTAGATCATTGTGTTTCTTCGCGAGGTCACAACCTGCTTTTCGTTGTACATAGAATAATGACAATAAAGTTGAGCTGAATTGAATTGAGGGCAAAGATCATACAGCAGATTTGTCTGTTTTTACTTGTTAAACTTCTACTAGGGATTGTGTATTTGAACGAATCAAATCAAAAACTAATCTTTACAGGAGGAAAACATTCCCTGCATCACGGCCGCCTGCCTCCGAAGTTTTTAATCAGTGGCGTTTCGGTCAGGGAACTTCACCAGAGCAGGATGGAGGACTTCTGAAATCCTTCTGCTTCTGTGGAGTTTCTTTAGGCCGGTGGTTCTCAAACTGTGGTCCGGGGACATCCAGAGGTCTGCCAGGGAAAATGACACAAAATGACGAATTGTTTAATTTCACTATAACTCACTAGATATCAACCCAATTAGAGAAAGAGAATGACGACTGTAAGCATAGGTTTCACTCTCACCACCTTTAACTCTCTGAGTACAGTGTAGACGGTTCAATACTACATCAAAAACAATAAAATCCTCCTATATGGTCTCTGGCTTAATGTCTGTGTATTTGTGGATCTGTGCCATTTGAGAAACCGTTTGGGAACCCCTGCTTTAGTGAATGAATTTATATACACAATACATAGAAAACACTGTACAAATACTTCCTGACTCAAGAACAACCAGAAGTATCTCCAGGCTGGTTTCCCCTTCTCTGGTGGCAGCGTACTGTGGTGCATGGTCCCTGTCTATTAAATAAGTAAATAGGACGTATAAATAAATACATTTCATGGTATGTTAACTCATTACTTCCCGTCTCCATGTGTACCCGATAACCTCCGGAGGGATGCGGGCCTTTCAAGCGCTGCCGGAAAGTTCAAAGGATTCCAATTTCACGGAGTACCTTCAATATTAAACCAAACACACCCCGACTGGAGCCGTTGCAACCCGAGATATCAAGTCTTGTCTTTCCAATCAAAACACTCTCGACGAGTTCGCCAAGTTTGGGGGTTTTCATCTCTCCCAACCCCGACCTCTTCCTCCTCCTCCTCCTCTCCAGTCAAATCTCCATTTAATATCTATCAAACAGGCAGATAAACGTCTGGGCCGACTCAAGAAACGTCTTCTTGCCCATATTTGGACTCAGACACAAACAATACTGTCGCCCAGATCTCTCCCCCCTTCCTCCCCCCCAAAGGGTGAAAAGTGTACACCCAGCTTTGAATCACTGTATCCGGGGGAATGCCGATAAATCAGGACAGCTCCCGGTGAGGACCGACAGCGGAGGACGCCGTCATGCTTCAGCGGTCGGCCCTCTGGATCTCCGGGTCACATTTTGCTCAGTGACGTGGTCGGACTCAAAAACAAAACACCGCCCGGCCCAAAATGTTATTCCATCTGCAGCTCTCTGATGTTTCCAGATCTGTCCCCGCGGACCAACTAATACTCTGTTGCACATCCACTTGAGTGGAAGAGACGAGGAGGAAGAGGAGCGTCGCGTTTGAGGCCCGGCTATTTCCGCCGGTAACGATAAAATGAAAACTCAACTGACGGCGGTTCTCATCGCGCACTTCCTCCCCCTCCGTCGGTGGCACGGCCTCCGCTGCGACGTATTTGAACTATGATATTTTCCTCGGCAAAGTACGGCGCACTTCCCCTCAAATTCAATAAAATATATTATTTACCGTGTTCTGACGGAGCGGGAACCCTCCGAGGCCCGGCGCTGCTCTCTGCACCTCGTGCCATGTGCTGAGAGTTTCACTACCGAGAGAAGGCAATACTCAGCGATGGGTTGGATCACTTACTGATGGGGGAACGAAGACACGAAGACACGAAGCCTTGCAGACTAACGGACAAGTAATAAACACAAAATATAATAATAAATGCTTGTTATTTCATTTCGCTGCTACATCGGTGGGGATCTCGCTGCCTGTCTTCCTGCTGTCACCACGCTCCAACGAAATCTGGAATATCATTAAACATTTAGTTAAGTTATCCTCCCCTAAAAAGGCAGTTTTGAATGAGCTGTTCCTGTCAACACGAGGAGTTTCTAAAAACTGTTTTTTTTGGTGATCTGCCGTCTCCACAACAAGCCACTCGGAGATGATTTGCAGCGGGGAGGAGAAATGCCCGGCTTGCTTCACAGCACCCAAATCATCTGGATGGAACAAACAATAACAGCTAAACTGTCAGTTTGATGGCACTCTCTGTTTAGCTAAAACATTTCTTGTTTGGTTGCCTTTCCTTAATGTTTTTTGGCAGAAAGTGTCGACATCGCCTGCAGAGAGGAAATTTCTGAAAAAAAGCTGATCCTTCATGAAACCTTCTCGATGGCGAGGGATCGATGACATCTGGGTCACGGAGCCACATCACCTCTTCAGCACAGGATTAGCGACGGTGGCTGTTTATTAACACTTCTATTGATCCTGTGAAGGTTTGAGCACACGAACCGATGCTTCACATTCATCCATCTTCAGCCGGTCAGCACAACAGACACCTCGACAGGAGCGAACAAAAACTGAGTTCATTTCATTTAGACCGCTGTTACTGCAGCTCAGTTGGAGGTAAACACCCAAGATGCTGCCTGGATGAAAACATCTGTTATGGCGTGCAGAGTGTTTTCTTAGAAGGCTGTCTTTGAGTATGTCGGCTGTTTGGATATCTAGAGCGATGAAAAGCTGCCCATGTTAA
The DNA here is from genome assembly GCA_034670405.1 of Hoplostethus atlanticus. Taxonomy (NCBI): domain Eukaryota; kingdom Metazoa; phylum Chordata; class Actinopteri; order Trachichthyiformes; family Trachichthyidae; genus Hoplostethus; species Hoplostethus atlanticus. The sequence continues at coordinate 178,413 of JAXDDX010000104.1, forward strand.
TGAAACCTGTTTATAGCAAGTTACTGTGTCTACATAGTCTACATACAGTGGTTGTGACGGACAGCAGCAGCTCTGGAGGATTCTCAGCCTCATCGAGGAAGGGTTTGTTAGGAATCCATCTTTCTGAAATGGTAACGTCAAATGACAGAACATTGCTAGAGGAGAAGTTTTTTTGGCGCCGGGCTGAAAGGAAAGAGCAGCTACACAAGGATATTTAACTAGTCCGAAAGAAGAAAACCCGTACGGAGAAAAAGCTCCACTCAGATGGGCGATTAACCGACACTATTTGGGGCCTAGTGTTTGATTGAGCAATCAATGGTGCCAAATGGTTTCTGACTGTGACTTGCGTTGCTTTCTGACTGTCCTTTTTTTTTTGAGATACTCCGGTAATGCTGCGAGGGAACAAAATTAAGCTGAAGCGGTGTTTGATTCGATTGCTGGCGAGGGCCGGCGGTGAAGAGGCGGGCGGGTCTCGGGATCGTTTTGATAGTTTTGGGTTGGCTGGGTTGCACCGGTGACTTGAGTAAGACATGTCGGTACTCTTTCCATCCTCGTTGTTTAGGGAGACGAGAGCATTTCCTCCTTTCCCCCCAGACACATTTTTCAGACCTGCAACTTTCAGGTCGCGATCCAGCTCCTCCAAACTGCAGGGTCAAGTTGAAATCCGTCTTTTATTCTTCCTCCCACCTGCAGACACCTGACTCAACCTTCCCTTCCCTCTCAAATGATTCAGTTTCTTCTGGTTTGGGGGGGAATTGAATTAGTTAACACCCAAAACCAGATTGATGAACAAGCCCAAACCGAGAGACGGATTGGACGAGGGACACGTTGAAGCTGTACCTGCACCGGAGAGCAAACACAGTCCCTCTTTAATTAACCATACCTATAGGGGGAAGAGGGAATACGAGCCACGGAATTGGATGTGTTCAGGTGTTGGTGTGATGAACAGTTGGTGTTTCATTTGATACTATTACAGCGCAGCTCAGGAGGAACGGGGAAAGTGTTGATTCTGTAAAGCCAATTTCTCTATAGGTGTTACAGGAATTAATTTCCCCCTGCACATTTTGTTAAAGAAATAAATAAAGCCGCTCCGTCGGAAGACAGCTGAATCCACGGGCCCCGCGAGATGCTCGGTTCTCGATAACAATCATTCACGGGGGACACATTTATAGCATCTGCTAATTAAATGTTTCCCGTAACGAAACCTCGTACCCACGGGCCTGCGGTGGCACCTTGTGCTTTTTTCTGCAGGAGCGAACGGGGAGAGGGTTAGCTTAGCCACAGCGGCGTGTCGGTATTGACCATGGGTTGTGTTTGCTGATGGTGTGCTAATGCGGCGCCTGCTGTTTCTAACACTTCCTGGGGGACACGTTGAAACCCAAGTCAATATTTATGGCTGCTGAGGGCTGTTCCCTAATGGCTGCTGAGGTGTCTGTGTCTGTGCAGGAGTGGTGAAGGAAGGACGCCCAAGGCCGGCGATGATGACAGGACTGAGAGAGAGAGCGGGGGAGAGAGACATAGAGAAAGTCAGAGAGAGAGAGAGAGAGAGAGGGAGAGAGCTTTCATTGACCTGGTCTTTGTAATGGTGAAGTTGCAATCTTCTGACCTGGCCCCGGGGTTAGAGAACAGATAAACACTGTGTGTGTGTGTGTGTGTGTGTGTGTGTGTGTGTGTTTATGTGCACAAGCTTTTCCTGTCTATGTGTGTGTGTGTCAGGTGTAGTCATACCTCTCTGCATGACTGTGCATATGTGTGCATGCATACATGTGTCCACCCACCCCCCCATGACTCAGCAAAAGGAGCTTCAGCTGCACTTGAGTAAATCTGATGAAGTCTTTGTTGAATTAAACACAATGTAATTAAAGTTTCTTCATTTATCGTTCACCAACCGTGGCTGGCTTTTTTTCCTCTCGCTCTTTAACTCGACCAGCTTGGGGGAGCAGATTCTGTTTCCTTCCCGACTGTAGTTGCGTAACACATGCCAACTAATGCACATCAGACAACTCAGACACGCTGGTTATTCTGCAGAATAGGAGAGACACTGGTCATGCATTCATCTGACAGTGTACCTGTGATCTCAATGAACACTTTGTTATGAGGTCCTGTTATACCAGAGAGTTACGTAAATGTTCTGTACTGGACACCACGGTTGTTTAACTAACCTTGGATAAGAGCAGATAGGAGCAACATGCAGACAGAGATCATATTGACTCTAGGAGGACATACGTCTATGTCACATGCATCGTCAGCAGTCTAGTTTCATGGTTGTCCTGGAAAGACAAACGACTGAGGGAGGAGAAATGTACCATGACGAGCTTTAGAAAACAGAAAGATAAACATCTGAATTCATATGAAAACATCCAAGCTGCCTCAGACCGCACAGTACTGTGTATATGTACCACAATGTCCTATTCAAGCGAAGTACTGTTGTGTATTCTGTGTAGTTGCTCATGTGAAATGCATGTTGAAGACGGAACAACAAAGACGAAGAGGTTTTTGTTGTGTTTTGTTGTTTGCCTCTCGATAATCACCGACTGGAGGTCATAGTTTACCCACCTGTTGATTTACTACCAAATCACTGAACGCGTTCAACCAGTTGGAACCGGCTATTACTGGATCTACAGTACCAACATTTTCTGCAACCTGCTGTGCTAGCCTTTGTGCAATTAATTTGCCTTTGTGTGCTACTTGTGTGTGTGTGTGTGTGTGTGTGTGTGTGTGTGTGTGCGCAGGGGGGTGGTGGTGGTGGTGTTTGGGGTGGGGGGTGATTGACGTAGGAGGGGGATGAGAGTCGCTTCAAGTATAGATATTGCAGATTTTGCCTGCATCCGCCGTGATGCTTCATCACTGGCTCATGCACTTGGCCTCTGATTGCAGCCATTGTTTTGATGCCAACTTCTGTATAGCTCATTTATTTGTTGATCATAGACTATTGTTTCATGAAAGCCTGTGAGTGCATCTTCTGACGGCTGACTTCTCCTGCAGAGCTCGTTTATTAGCCGATCATGATCTTTTTGTTGGTGCATCTTGTCTTACACTGACCACAGCTATGTAGTTAAAGCTCACATCCTAATCTTCATATTGTCGTTTTAAGGCTCTAAACGGCATCCTAGCTACTGAAAATAGACTATTTTGGCATCTGCAACACATTTTCAGAATTGCACTGATTAGCCCACGGGGGGCGCTACAACCTTCATTTGTTTGCTTGTTTGTTTGTCCCTGTTTCAGACGCAAGATGTCTGACAACACTGATCAGGTTTTTTGAAACTTGAGGATGATGACGCCACCGTGTTTCAAACTCACCTGATTATCCCAGTACAGGTCACAACAGGGTGACATCTTTATTTCTGATTGGCCCAGAGGTGGAGGGACAACATGTTACTGTTTAGTGTTGGGAGTGGTGATAACGTTGCGGTATGTACATGCATTGTCAATTATCCAGCATGGTGCGCGTCGTAACCGTTGGCAACGGTTATCCGAACACAATCCAACGATCTCTTTATTAAAACAAGCTGCGTTGAGCCGGCTCTGAAATTGGCTTTTCAATGATGTTTTAGGGCGTCTACCAATCTGCTGTGGGCGTGTCAGGTGGGCGTGGCCAGTGGTGAGCTGGGGTCGTGGCTGTCGAGGTGAGGCTAGCGGCCACAGAGCAGCGAAGTCACAGCGACAACAGAAATGGAGCAAATGTGAAATGTTAAGATGATGACTCACCGACTGAGGCTCAACGTTCTGGTAGTGACGGTACCGAGGTGGAGTTGAGTTTCAGCTCCTGTGACAGTGTTGTATTTTTAAATTCATATGAATGTATGCTTCGTTGAGTGAAATAAATCGGAGCTGTGGAATTTCCTTTGTGTTTCAATATTTTAAACATGGAAATACTGATCCATACATCTAATGGTCCCCGTGGGGAAGCTGGGAAATAGCAGCCGATATATTTGCGGTGTCACGTTGAGGCATAAATATCCCGGCAGCTCGGCTCACCGACGCACTTACATCCTCCATCACTTACTAGTATCTATCTGCTCGTCCTCCTTGCACAGGGTGAGGTCCGGTCCCACTAGCTATCTTGTGTGATGTGTTGAGTGTGCGTAATGTGAAAGTCATGTACACACCAAGTCCAATAACAACATCACATGTGACATTTGCAGGTCGTTTTTACCCGAAGCTCCTTGTGGTACCATGAGTGCAAACATTTTTAGCATGGCTGTGACCAGTGGGAATGGATCCCTAGCAGCAATACACAAGATCCCCATTGTAATCTGTTGAGCCCGTTGAGTGACAACCCTCTCTGGTCACTTCACAATCAATTGTTAATTCTAGTGTTTCTCAAAATTAAGATTATATTACCCATAAACCCTGTTGCTTCCTGCCCCCCCTCCCCATCCCCGTTTTCTCTTTGTCTTTCCTGAAGAGGATCAACATGTTGGAAGTGATTTCTCCATCTTCCTTTCTCTCCTTCCTCCATCTGCCGTTGCCAGAAACTCTTTAGCTTTAGCTCCGTTAGCGCTGGAAGAACAGCGCCCTCTTCCTGTTTTGTGCCGTAAAGCAATCCAGCAGATTTCACTCAAAATCAAATTTTCAAAATTCAACCTTTCCTGTTTTTCTTCATTGCATCTATGACAAAAATAATGTGAGAAACTTGAAAAGTGTGTGCTGCCCATTGTCCTCCAGAAAAACAACATTGTGCAGAGGTAGCTAGCAACAGTAGAAACTTTCCCTTATGAAGGCAATATGTGGACTTTCTCTTTTACCACTGGAATGATGGAAAGCGAAGGCATCTTGAGTGTTTTCCATTAGTCTGAGAAATACACTAGAGACATAATGTACCAGTTGAACACCTTCCCCTGGAGTGTTTGAGATGGTGAGTGTATCTCAGTGTTAGTGTGCTTGTTTATGTGTGTGTGTGTGTGTTAGAGAGAGAGAGAGAGAGAGGGGAGATGGAGAGAGAGAGGTAGAGAGGGAGAGAGAAAGAGAGCGATAGAAAGAGCGAGCGAGGTAGAGAAAGATCACTGGAGAGAGAGAGATTGAAAACAGAGAGAGGCCAGGGAGAGCGATATAGCATGTGAGGGAGAGAAAACATCTCAGGCAGCATCTCAAGAGTGAGTGTATTGGTTCAGAGCAGCAGCACATCAGGCACCACGAGGGACGAAGCTTTCCATAAACACCGACGTCTGATCCCGACGCCGCCCAGGCCGACGCTCTGGAGACGGGCGTGAGCTTTTGTGCAATAAACCACTTGAATTGTCCAACTCCTCAAAAGGTGCAAATTACAAGGCGCTCTACCCGCCGCACTGACAGCTTCAAGTGTTCTTCAAGTCTGGTACAATTCAAACGTTCTGCAGAGATCACTCGGCCTCGTGAAGCAGGACACTTGGAGCTGGAGAACGGCTGCTCATCAAGTCATTACAGTTATCTCTGGCGCCGAGTTGTACCGCGTTTGTTATCTCACGTACGACTTGCTGCTTTGAGATTACTTCTTAAAGCGTTTTGGGTGACTGGCCCTGTCGGTCAACTAACCTGGTAAGTGGTGAGAGCATATAGACGCCAAAATTACCCATGTGCCCCGTAGTAGTTCATTCGCTCTGGTGCTAACACTTTATCACGTTTGGTGAAGTTAATGCTGGCAGGTATGGAGGTCATCATTCACCCTATGCTGTTGGGCTTGTCACAAGGGAACACCCCGACCTCTGATATACTATAGAAGCTGTACTGGGCTTATACTGAATTAATGGTGGTTCAATTTAGTGAATCCACCATTTTTTCCAGGCAGTTTCAGAACCGACTCGCAGATCAAGGCGTGCACCACTGCACTCGGTCCTGATTGGCTCATAGCATCTCTGCTATGGGTTCTTCGTTCTTCCTCTTTGGCCGTCATCGTGCTCAATGCTAAACATCATTTCAACGTACAGATCTCGCATAGCATTTTCTGTCTCTAGTTTTTTATCTTGAGGAAATCCAACCCAACAAATGTAAATCCAGTGAATTCCTAAAGGATGTGAGTGTTTCCATCGTGGGACCGCAGCGTGAATAGTGCTAAAGCAGCAGATTGTAGGTGTGCTGGGAGCTCCCAGGTGTGAATGTAACTGTATGAATTTGAAGCAGGGTGTTCCGGAAAGGGAGCATGCACGCTCAGCAAACCTTTCCTGGATTAAAAAAGAAAAACAAGAAGAAAAAAAAAAATGTGTCACCATCTTGCCGGGCTTATACACCCCAGACTCCTCGTCTCATCTGGTCTCAAGAGAAGTTGAATTGAATGTAAAACCCACAGAATTTCTATAGATGCATAGAAGAGCTCCTGCCTGCCACAGAGTTACTATGGAGTCTTACTTCTTGTACTGATGCTTAAAGTCGTAATCTGCTCGTATTTTTACATCCGGCTATCGCTGCTCACACTAACTACCCACTTCTTCTTCTATTTACTCCAAACAAACCGTTTCTGCTGCCAGGAAGCTGCCCCAAGTCGAGGTGAATGTACAACAGAATTGGATTGTTAGTTCTCTTCCTGGCTGCATCGCTGTGATCGATGGCGGGCTGCATCACCACCGCAGCGCCTCCTCCTCCCCGCCGATCTGATCTCAGGGACCTATGGGGAAAGAGTTAATGGCCGTGTTGTTGGAGTCGTCCTGCGCCGGCTGCTGCTCCCGAGGTGTTCAGTCATAAAGGTCATTACGGTAATGGAAAAGGTTTGTTAAGCTCCACTCGCCTGTGTGCACTACATGGCTGGTCTCGGCCCTGGACACAACAGGAGAGGGGCGGGAGCAGGATGGATGAACTTTAAGACTCACACCGCCGCGGGCTAACGCTCTCTTTCTCTATCGGTCTCTTTAACTTCCTCTTTCAACTCCTATCTATCTATCTATCTATCTGTACTGCAATAATTGTGCAAATAGCATCTGATTGCAAACACTGCAGGTGTGTGCTGGTAAGCGCCGACGCCGTTCCACCCTCTTGGCTCCCGTCTAATCTAAAACCTAACGCACAACTATTTAAGAATACTTCTACGGCTGCAGAGCAACAACCCAAACACTATTTAGCAGGAGTTAATTTGACAGTCAGGAGTCTTCAATCTCCACGCAGCGTGTGCTCGGCATCTGTACTCGGCAATTCCCTGAATCCTAATGAGAGCTCCTCCACCAGTAACAGCGGAGACAACGGCTGTCTGGCTCTTCATTTGCAGGTCCAACAGCAGCTCCTCCGATCTCTCATACCCAGGCATGAATATTCCTTATTTCAGATTAGTGCCTCTAATCAGCATGCTATCTGAGATGCGGCGTGACTATGATTCATCCAACCCCCCCCAACACCACCACCACCACCACCACCCAACACCCACCTTCAGGGAGAGAATGAGGATTCACAAAACGATGGAAAATACTGCGGGATAAAAAAGATCCCGCTCGACAAGTGCATATCCACACAGCGCGACGCGACTCGTAACAAGTGTTTTGTGTATGTAGGAGCGTGGGTGCTTGTGGTTGGGAGGGGGAGGGGGCGGGGGTGTCTTCATGAATATTGCTGAAAAGGACTTAGTAAATCTATGAAGCACAGTGGAAACTAGTGGCTACGGCGCTGTCCTTAACATGATGAAAACACAAGTGGAGTAGCGACGCTGCACCCACGGCCCTCAGCTTTCAAGGACGTTACGCACATGCTAACGCTTTAGCATGCAGTCTGTTTAGTAGCCGTAGGCAGCTAGCATTGTCCTATAAATGAATCTATCTATCTATCTGTCTGTCTGTCTGTCTGTCTGTCTGTCTGTCTGTCTACGGGTCTAAACACGCCAGGCTTGGTAAAATTCACGTTCGACGGCAGAAGATCTCTCTTCCCGCGAGACTTTGAGCGTAGCTTGTTTTTGTTTTTGTGCTGTCGATTCGTAACGGACTTCACTGAAGATGAAGACCATGGAGTACAAACAGCACCGACTTTGGATTCCTAAAAAGTCAATCTTCATACTTCAGATGATGCTAAGCCCACAGGAAATCCAAGAAGAGATCTCATACGAGCTCGTTTTAACACTAAGATGAGACTGATGGTGTTTTCTCCTGTTTCTCAGATTCAACTCAGGAGAAACAACCACATGAAAGCTCGTGTTGATCTCACTCTGATCAAAAAGAGATCTCCAAATTATCTGAAATAGGTCTTGAATATGAAACCACGAGATCAGAGGAAGATCTCAAAGAAAACTCAATACTGTTGCTGTAGGAGCTCATCACCGTTATATATGTCACATGGTAGCATCTTCACATTGATCTCATAAGCCTCCAGAATCCTCTTTCTATCTCTGTCGTCTCCTCGTTGCTCCTCAGGGGGTTTAGGAGACGAAGGTGATCACAAGATGAGACATAATTGAGATCTCCTCTATTTCTTAGGAGATGAAGAAAAGATGAAGGAGATGAAGAAATGACGACTGAGCTGAAGATTTGTCCTTTGGGATTTTCCTTTGATTTCGGTGCCAATCCTCTGGTCACATATCGGGTCAGGTGACCAGAGGGCCAGAATCTCCAAAAATTGTTGTAGGGAAGGAAAACCACATCAGGGCTTTTTCACTAGACTGGAGGAAATAATCTTGTTATTGGAGCGCTATGTATGTTGTCTCTGTCTCCACACGCATGAGTGGCGCTCGCTGGTTCACTGCTCCTATTATCCTCAGTACCTGGGCAGACCTTTTCCCCCGCTAGACCAGACAAAATGAAAAAAACACAGGACAGTAGACAGACACACAAAAACAAACCCAGAGACAGACACAAAGACACTGTATGTCACACACACACACACACACACACACACACACTCAAGACGACATAGAGGCAGACAGACACACATCATACATGCATGATTGCGAAGAGATAGACGTAAAGAGACAGGCAGACACACACACACACACACACACACACACACACACTCATGCACTTCCAACCAACCCAAACGAGCACGACATGTTCAGAATATGACCTTACAGCAACAGTTCATATTAAACTGTTTTGAATTTGAATTGATATCAGTAAAATATTTCGGTCCCGATTCCTCAAAACCCTGCAGGCAGCAGCGATGGAGGACGACTGATACTGGGGCGTCACCTCAACACCTACTCAACATCCCAAGGCATCTGAAAAGGTGCGTTGCAAAACGCTTCATCTAAATGCTATATGTTATAATTTCATAACAAAATGAGACAATGTTATTAAATTATTTTTGCCAACATTAGTTTAGATTAGATTAGATTAGATGAGATGCTCTTTATTGTCCCCGAGGGGAAATTGCAGTTATGCAGCAGTACAGAACAAGAGAGAGTCACACATCACTACAATAAACAAGTTTAAGGGCAACAAACTATAAAAAGATCCTCAAAATATAAAAAAAATCCAGAAATATACAAAAAATATACAAGTAGTGCAAGAAATAATAACTTAGTTACAGTTTACAGTACAATCCCACGGTGTGCCTGGTAGATAACTAACAAGAAACCAGCACTTCTAATTTATCAAATAAAGATCAATGGATTTCAGATGGTCAATATGTTGTAATTCAATAAAGGTTTGAAGTGTTTCAGAAATCGAGTCTTGAAAAGTTCATGGCACCGACCGAAAGGAGTCGAGGTCGTTTTCATCTGCAGTAATGAAAGTTACATGAAACTTTCTTTGTGTAGCACTTCTGAAAACAGTCTCAAAGCAATAAAACATGAATATATGAAAAATGATACACACACAAAATGAATTAAATATCAGAGTTAAAAATAATTAATAGGAATAAATTACTTTAAAACAAAAATATATAACGGGGAAAAAAACATGTTTTAGGTGATTTCCGTCCTCTTTGCAGTTAGAAGAGCATTTGATTGATAAATTGTTCGTAAATATATACAAAGTTCATTTTACACCCAAAACAAAACAAACAAGTACAACAGAAAAATGATTTAAAGGTCTGAAACAAGAGGAGGAGGTGATTCAGTTAGAACAAGTGTTGATCGATGTTGTATTAAATAGTATGTCAATATATATACGGCATTGAGGTCACGCCACTCCGTTAGGATGACGTCCATGTTCAAGGTGAAAGGTGAAAGGTCACGTCTCCACGGGGGGAGGAAGGTGAGGAGGAAGGTGAGAGAGAGAGAAGCGTCCCACCGACGGGCCTGCAGGGCAAAGTGATTGAGCTCTGAAGACAGATTGGGAGCAATTACAGTCCATTTGTTCCAGCCTGGTCTCCCCCCTCCTCCCCCACCTCCTCCCCCACCTCCTCCCCCCGTTACAGAAGACTTGGTAATGGAAGTCTTGCCTCTCCTCTCCTCTCCTCCCCCCCCCCCCCCCAGCTCCTCTCCCCCTGTCTCTTTTCCTTTCTCTTCAGATCAGAATCACTTTATTCTCCAAGTTCAATAAATAAAGCAGATCTCTCTTTCTCATCCTCTCCACCTTTATCTCTCTCTCTCTTTATCCCTCCCCCTTTCTCACCCGCTTCCCCTTTCTTTCTCCCCTTTCTGTTGCCTTTTCTTGACCGAGGCAATTACATGCTTCCCAGCCTCCAACTAAAGGCCTTTCCTTTCGGCCTTCCCTCCTCCAACCACCCCCGCTTCCCTCCTCGTCCCACTTGGCCTCCTCCGAAGGACCTGAGGAGGAGGAGGAGGAGGAGGAGGAGGAGGAGGAGTCCATTTCTTGGGTTCACACTTGCAGGATGTGGAGTGGAAGATGAGTAGATGAGTAGATGAAGGTGGTGACATGATGAACCTACAGACACAGATTCACTCAACACTCGGTCCTATGATGTGAGCTGGTTCTTCGTCGTTTCTCCTCCTCTTCTTCTTCTTTCTGTCTGGAAAACGCAATCAATATGTCTTCCAGCTTCCTCGTCTTTCTCCGCCCCCCCCCCCGTCCAAAGCCCCTCGAACCCCTAGGCCCCCTCCATAGGGCCCTACGGAGCCGGTCTCTCGGGTTTCGCACTTGCAGGATCCAGAGTGGAGTGGCGCAATTAGACCAACTTTCCGCGGGCTTACCGGGTGTCACGGATCACGTGGCGTCTCTCCGGCGTTGAGAGGACGGGCTCTGCCGGCGCGGCGCCATCAGAGGTAATTAGCTCCACGTCCATGTTGTAACCGTGGCGGTGCGTCGGAACGGAAGCTGGTGTGTGTGTGTGTGTGTGTGTGTGTCCACGGCGGTGAAACCGAAGAACCGGCCGGGGGAATGGAACCTGTCAAAGACAAATTGTTGCACATCCACAGTCACCCTGCCTCCCCCCATACACCCCCCCCCTCCTCCCCCAGCCGATTATATTTTCTGCCATAAATTTCAGAACTGACAACATCATCCATCACATCAGATACAACAGGAGATAAGAGCGCTGGTTTTGGAATTAACAACCATCCACTGTAGTCCTTTAAACACCAATATATACCCTCCCTCTCTCTCTCTCTCTCTCTCGCTCTCTCCCTCTTCTTTCCTCTCTCCCTCTCACACACACATTGAATATCCTCAGTATATTTGTACTGTCCATCTTTTCTCTCTTTAAATGTTTGCATTCACGCTTGATTTTTCTATTTCTCTTTCTTCCTTCTTGCTACTCTCTGTCTCTCTCTCTCTCTCTCTCTCTCTGTCTCTGTCTCTCTCTCTCTCTCTCTCTCTCTCTGTCTCTCTCTCTCTCTCTCTCTCTCTCTCTCTCTCTCTCTCTCTCTCTCTGTCTCTCTCTCTCTCTCTCTCTCTCTGTCTCTCTCTCTCTCTCTCTGTCTCTCTCTCTCTCTCTGTCTCTCTCTCTCTCTCTTTTCACACATACTATGACTCAGGATCAGAATGATGATCTCCAGTCTATATGGTCCAGAAGCTTGTTAGCCTCTATCTCACACCGGTGGTATCGTTAGCGCTAGTGTTTCTCCACATTAAGAGCATATTTCCCATAATCCCCGGTGGCCACAATGTAGAAGGCCGGTAGAGGCTGACAGGCTGGTAGAGGCTGATGATCTGGTTTGTTTACAGTGATTATACTTTTGTCTCAAAGTAAATGTGGTGATTTATTGATGTTAAAATATATAGGTGGCACCTTTAATTATAAGCTTTATTTTATTTCTCTGTCTTATTTATTATATTATATTATTTATCTCTTATTCTCTCTTTCACACACACACACACACACACACACTCACACACTCTAACTCTATCTTTCTGTTTCTACAATACACTCACTGTCTCTCTCTCTCTCTCTCTCTCTCTCTCTCTCTCTCTCAAGATTCAAGAGTTTAATTGTCACATACACACACGAGGTGTGTAGTGAAATGCAAAGTGGCAATGCTCAGCAGAAATGTGCAAAATAACAGGTTCACACTATTTACAATAGACCAACACAATATTTACAATGTCAAAGAAACAACACAATATTTACAATAAATATAAAAAAATATAGTAAAAAAAGGGAAAATTGTATGTGTAATATAAATTATAAATTATGTGTAGTCTTTACCTAAGTGTGTGTGTGTGTGTGTGTGTGTGTGTGCATAAGAGGGGCAGTGTGTGTGTCTTGGTGGGGGCCCTGGTGAGGTCGGAGTTCACAGTCCTGATGGCCTGAGGAAAGAAACTCCGTCTCAGTCTCTCTGTTTTTGCAGCGTGACTACGGAGGCGCTTGCCTGACCGCAGCAGCTGAAACAGTCCGTTGTTGGGGTGGTGAGGATCCTTCATGATCCTGCAGGCTCTGGTTCTGCACCTCCTGGTGTACAAGTCCTGCAGGGTGGGGAGTGTAGTTCCACTACTCTCTGCAGAGCCTTCCTGTCCTGAGCGGAGCTGTTGCCAAACCAGGCAGTGATGCTTCCTGTCAGGATGCTCTCCACAGCTCCAGAGTAGAAGGACTGAAGGATCCTCCGGGAGACTTTGAATTTCCTCAGTTGCCTGAGGTGGTAAAGGCGCTGCCTCGCCTTTCTCACCAGAGTGTCAGTGTGTGTGGACCATGTCAGATCTTCGGTGATGTTGACTCCCAGGTATTTATACCTGCTCACCCTCTCCACAGTAGTCCCATTAATCCCCAGTGGTGAGTACGTCCTCTGTTGTTGTGTCCTCCTAAAGTCCACAATCAGCTCCTTAGTTTTGGTAACATTCAGGAGGAGGCTGTTGTCCTGGCACCAGAGTGACAGATCAGCAACTTCCTCCAGGTAGGCCTTCTCGTCGTTGTTGGAGATCAGGCCCACCACCACTGTGTCATCCGCAAACTTAATGATGGTGTTGGAGCTGAACCTGGCCACACAGTCATGTGTGTACAGGGAGTACAGTAGGGGGCTGAGGACGCAACCCTGGGGGGATCCTGTGTTCAGGGTGAGGGGGTTGGAGGTGTGTCTACCCACCCTCTCTCTCTCTCTCTCTCTCTCTCTCTCTCTCTACACATCCACTGTCAATATACTCTATATTATTGCTCTTGTCCGTGGCCTTACTCTTTCCACCTCTTCCTCCAGTGTTATTGCCGTGCGGGGAGTTTCGGGACGGGATTCTCCTTCAGCACCGTAATCGTTCTGGAACAGGGTGCAGGTGCAGCTCAGCGAGAGACCTCTCCTTCCCCCGGAAAGCCGGTGATTACCAGACAATTAGAGTAAACACTACCAGCCGAGCCTCCTCCCGAACACAGCCTTTACCAGGCAGCCGCCCGCCTCTCTCTGGGCAGCATTTATCTCCATCCAGACAGACAGACAGACAGACGGACGGACAGACTCCCCTTCCGGGCAGCGTCCTGCGTGCTTCACTGTAAACACACTCATGTTATTTCATCTGGTAGTGAGTTGCTGTTTCGTTAAAGACTTCTAATGGAGCTGAGATCATTTCGCTTCTTTCCACACAGAATGTCCTTGAAGCAGCTTTAAAATGAAGCACATCACGCCGCTAGTATCGAGATTATGTCACTTGTTTCTAGAAAACAAGCTGTTTTGCAGTGGAAACAAGTGGAATTATTTTTATTCGCTTGCACTAAAGCTGCACTAGGCAAGAGTTTTATAAAAATACACCCGTCTTGTCAGAATAAACCAGGGGTAGGCGATTAAAATGTCAAGAGGTCCAAATTTCAACCATGATAATATTAAAGTTGCTATGATTCAGAGGCCTATGATGTAGTCTGTGTAGTCTAAGTACATTTCAACCATATTTAGTGTAAATGTTATTGAACATTGTTATTGATTCAACTGGTTTTTAACATTGTGAATCATATCAGGGGGTTTGACCAATGAGCAGCAACAAGTAGGCCTATCAGTCTGAAACCATGAAACACACACACTCCCATTACTAACAAACTGGTGGCTGATGTTGAGCTTTCTTCAGCCATCAAAACACATTAGTTAGTAAAAACAAATAAATAAAAGAACTTGCTTTTCCCAACTCATTTGTGAACAAGCGTTGACATCGCCCCCATCAGACGAAGCTTCTCCTATAGTATTTTGTCAACGGTGTTCGACGGCGTGTTCGACGGCGTGTTCGACGGCGTGTTCGACGGCGTGTTCGACAGCGTGTTCGCCTTTGTTGTTTTTTTTTTAAAACTTCTAACATCTTTTGTAGTGAATCCCCCCTGGAGAGCCTCTCGCTGACAGTGGGTCTCCTTTCATGCATTGTACACAAACGATTTGATTCGCTCGATCCATAACATCAACGGTGAACGTCAGGTTGTGATCGTCCCTCAGAATCAGAGACCTGGGGATTCCTTTCTAGACCGAACACGTAAGTACATTGAGGAATACTTCATGATTACTGTAAGTGGAGCAACAGTTTCTTATATAGACACACATTCAAATTTCAATTGCTCGTTTCCCACATGTGGAAGTCACATCAGAAAAATATTTTCTCAAATATGGAAAACAGTTTTAAATCATTTGTTATCACAAATATATTCATGAATGTTCTTTACTGAAGATGGGAAAACAAATATCCAACTTTACCGCGGTCATGGAACAAGTTCACACGCCTGTTCTCCGGGGGGTTGTCAAAAGGCATTCTGGGAAATGCAATACATCGCTAACTGAAGTAGAAATAGACGAGACAGGTTGAGGGAGACCGGCTGCAACAGAAAAGTCAATTATTACAACATTTCATCATAAAACAACTCCTGCAACACATTGATCACCGCAGACAGGAAGCACAACAGTGTGGAGGTATCTGAGGGCGGAGGGAGTTGATTAGATACGGCAGATATTTTTTAGCAGTGTAGGCCACATCTGTGTCGGCGCTAATGATAATACAGTGCTAATGTAGCTGTAATGAATGGTAGCGGCCTCGGTGCGACCGCGGCTGAACGATGATGGGGAAATATCAAACACATGATTGACCACGTCGATGTCCAGAACACGAGAGGAAGCTGCAGGTTTCTTCAGAGGGGATGTTGTTTTGAACGGCGCTGAGCAGCTAGCAGTCGAGAAGACACACAAAAGCTCTTTCATTTCATTTTTTCATCTTATTCAAACACACACACACACAAGCGCTGTGAGAAAAAAAAACACCGACCAAAAACCTGTGTCGACTCGTACAATAAATTCATGCCTACTTTTTATTAATACTGTGCAGCCCTTCATCCAGCGGAGTGAAGCGAGGCGGCGTCTGTGAAACAATTCATCTGAACCAATATTGAATATTAGTTTCAGTGTTTCTCAGTGAGTTATGCTGCTGTTTGACCAAGCTAGCCTGCTGCTGCTGCCCCGTCAGTTCTAAAAACAACTCTGTAATTCAGGTTAATGATGCTCATTCGCTGTGTGTGTGTGTGTGTGTGTGTGTGTGTGTGTGTGTGTGTGTGCTGGATATATTGCATTGCCGTGAGGAAAGACACAACTTCAAACACAAGGACACTCCACATCCATCTGTTCTCTTCCTCCTCCTCTGTAGCCTGTCATGTCTGTCTCCTCTGCTCTGCATGACACCGTGCACTCTGGGAAATAGGTTTCCTGCAGCCATGCACACACATGCACACACACACACACACACACACACACACACACACACACACACACACACACACACACACACACACACACTGGTCCTGTGGCAGTGTTGCCCACACAGTGCTTATTGATTGTCACACTGCTGCCTTCTCACAATATACAATGTTATACGGCGCAAGGACAAAAGCCACTTTGTTGCCGGCTCTTTTCATTGCAGAACTCCAGTGTGGAAGCAGCTGACTGAAGAATAGAGCCAGTCCTACCTACACACACACACACACACACACACACAACCTTGTTATCTAGGCTACAGAGAGATTGGACCCTTCTCTTTTTTCTCTTCAAAAGGACAGTGGGCAGTCCAAGCCCTTTTTCAGGATTGTTTTTGGTAGCAGCACAGAGAGCAGCAGCAGTACGAAACACAATCAGACCCTGACTCAGTCGTTTTGTCAGTTTGTTGTCGAGTAACAACAAACATGGGATATCATTTTGGTGCCACTGATTCCAGAGCAGCGTTTCCTCTGTATGTGCTCTACCGTGGCGGCTCATCGTGGTAACATCATTACCCACCATGCCTCTAGGCATGATGTGGCTCTGTGCCTCGTATCGCCACAGTTGGAAAACAAATGTAATAAGCAGGGAAACACTGATCCAGAGCTCACATACTAACACAGAACACACTGAGACAACGAGGCCAAATACAGCACCAGGGTCAAAGTGAGACGAGTAACACACAGCAGACTACAGGACACAAAACACTACAGTCCCTTTCACTGTGTCACTTCCTGTTTGGAGCCACCAGGCAGACTGACAACAACAGAGTGCTTCTATTACAGTTCTACATTTCCTGGTTCATTGCTCGGGACTTTCCTGGTTCCATTCAGGATAAAGGCAATCTAACACCGGAATGAGAACGGGAACAATGTTGAAAAATGGCAAATTTAAGTCGAAGTTAAAACTAGCTCAGAAACGTCTCCTGTACCTGTCTAGACGTCGGTAAAGGACCGATCTGTAGTACCAAACGTACCTCATCAGTCACTAGTTTGTTCCCTGTTATATTTCAGACGATGTTTGAACACCGTGCAGATTGTAGTTTTACTTTTGCTTTTTTGCTTTTTTTGCTCTGGGGTAAAGAAGTAATGTTAAAGCTCAATGGGCGGAGCCAAAGAACCACAGAAAAAGGAAAAGCAGTAAGAGAGGAGCCCGCCCTCCCCTCCACACACACACACACACACACACACACACACACTTTCTTTCAAGAAACACTTCATGTCTTCTTCCTTCTTGCTATCCATACCTGCTCTCCTTACTCTCTAAAAGATATATTTTCTCCTCGCTGGTTTTTATTTATTTACGTTTCTCTCTTTTGCTTGAATGTTGTAGAGACAGGAACCTGCAGCATCTGTTAGCCCGCCGCCGTGGCCTCTTCCTGCCCGTCGGTTGCTTGTAATGCTGGTGATTCTACTCTTGTTAGTAGGAGGCTCTGGACGAGACCCGTTAACGTCTGGTACATTCAAAACGTAACGAATCTCTCGCAATCTTTTTTTCTGCCGTAGCTCGGCTTGCCATTTCCTTTCGATCGCAGTCAACCGATCAGGCAAGAAAACAAATAGGTTGTTTTGAAATTGACTCGGAGAAACATTACACCGCAATCAAAGCCGTGATCTAAAGCGCTCTATTTAATGCTACCCATTCATGCTGCTGATTTCAAATCGCTAACAGCACCGCGCTGTGCCAAGTGTCTATAATCACACTGACAATAGACAATATTCTTGCCCGTAGGCAGCAGCTCCCTCTCCAATTATGTTTCTCTTGGCCTGAGATTGGATCTATTACTGTATAATTGCCTCTATATCTCCGACTATCACCCGGAGCACTTTTACAGATTATTCACACATATGGTGAGTAAACGTATGGTGGAAATCAACGCTATTTTTAGGACGCTGCTGCTGCTGTTGTTGTCGGAGGGGCACGGCGCTCTGACTCCGGCAGCAGGCGCCGAGCAAAATGACTGAAGGGGCGTCGCATCAGGAATGATTAGTTATAGCGATAGGGACGCTTCCTTCGCCGTGGCGTCAGAGTTCATCCGAGGGGAATGAGAAACCGAAACCAAAATATAAAGTGAGCATGAAATGAGGTCAAATAAGTCTTCACATTGGTTTTAATTCAGTTGATGTCCCAGATGGGTGGGGCTTACCGCGTCAACGTCAATTAGACGGCGTCAGTCAAGTTGACTATCCTTTTCTGTGATTGTCCTATATGGCGTAAGCCCCGCCCACCTGGTCCTCCCGGCAGGTTAAAACAAACACTAATGGTTGTAATGCCCCTTAATGCTCAGCTCCTCCCGGGCCTCAAGTATATATGATGGTAAACGCTCCCAAAATCATTCTTTACACTAATATACAGTTCTAAACTAGAAATAAACTGATGTCAGACTTGTGTAACTACATGAAGATATACTTGTTTTTTCTGTTTAGATTGGCGGTTGTTCAACGTGTGGTGATTCATTACGTTCAGATGCAGCGCTGCCTGAGCTGACGCCACCCGGCCAGTCAGGGCTTCTTCTTCTCTGAGCGCCACCTTCCTGTTCTTCTAGCTGACGGCTCTGAAGGTTTCAGGTTTCAGGCTTAAGCAAATCTCCACATGGGATCAAAACAAAAAAAGCCATTCGTCTTCGAGCTCATGTTTATAGATTGTTGTGTCGGAGCCGGTGAGTTGTGCAGCCAATCTCTCAGGCCGGGCTTACCGGATGCAGATTATTCTTTTAGAGCGGAGAGAGGAAAACCGCACAACATTCCCTGAGCAGCATCCTGAAGTTATCCCGACCGATCACCCTCAACTTTTACACACCATTTCACCTATCTATCGAGGATACAGTAAGCATGGAGTGGAAGCGACTCTATGTTCCCAGAAGCCCAAACTGAGGAGTGATAAAATATTAAACACGAACAATGTGTGTTGTCTAAACAGAGCCGCTCTTTGTGAAGAAGAAGAAAACATCATTATGTGCATTTACTGCCTGGAAATAGCGCAAATCTGCCAACTACTCTCGGTCTCAGCAATTCTACAAAGTGATGATGAGCCCTTCAGCCGAGTCTCAGAGACGACGCCTCAGCTGATCGCTTGTTTCTGGATATCTAAGAGAGAGCAGGAAAAGTTTGTCTGCTAACAGCAGCGCGAGGACGGAGAAAGGAATCAAATCTTTTGAAGGTACAGCGGGAACATCATTCCTGAAAGGTGTTTCCGATGCCGTTATCTCGGCTGCAACACAAAACAACCACGCTTACACAGGAAAGGACTTGCCTAGAAAAGACTCTGACAGCATTTGAAGCACAAAACAGCAGCAATTAGCCAGAACAGGAGTATCAGGTGTCTGTACACGTGAAACAACACATAAAACCACACGAACATGAAAGAAAACTGATGTAACCGTTTCATTTATTCATTTATTTGTCTGTTCGCCTGCCTATCTGTCTGAAACCTGCCTTGCCATCTTCACACCATGAGGACCACAATGGAATCAGGTCACCAACTACACCGTGGCATCCTGGATGATTTTATTTTTGCCTATTTTTGTCGCGTCATCCAATCACAAAGCCAGTGGATAATTTGAAACATGCGTGGTAATCAATCAGAAAATAAGCCCGTAAGCCCGTGGAACAGGTTCTACGCCCGTAAGCCCGTGCAAACAGAGCCGACTGTTCCCGGGAGCGTGCGCGGGCGTCCCGGTGATGTTCCTGACAGGTGATTGATTTATCCATTTTCCTTCGCTGAGCCCGGCTACTATGAACACCGGGGCCTTGATGTGGCATCCTGACAGAGGGTCAGGTCTCGCCGTCATAAATACCGCTTTGAGACAAACACCTTGCTGCTGCTGCTGAAAGCCATGTTTTCATGTTTACACAGATCATGATGAAACCCCCTATGATGAAAAACAACGTGAAAATAACACTGTTATTCTAAATTGATGTGATCTGAAAAGTTGCAAGGTTTCCATCCGACGGCGGCGCTCAGCTTGAGGGGTGATGCGCTTATCGAGCTCCTTGATGGGGAGCCAGACCAGCTCCCACCACATCTGGGTTATCACCGCTCTGCACAAAGCAGGCAGCAGGGGTTGGGATTATTTACTGAGTAACAGACCTGGGTACAAGCAGTTTCACATACTTCCTAGTGTTTGTTTTAATTTGCTTGCACTCCCAGGTGGGTGGGGTCAACCACAGAAAAGCATACTAAACTGACTTTGAAGCGGCGCTGGGCAACTTCGCACCTTGGCAGCTCCAAATGCAAGCGAGAAGTAACTAACTTGAACTCCAGTACTCTGAGATCATGTAATGTAATGTAATGTAATGTAATGTCAGTAAACTGCACACAGCTCACAACCAAGCAGACCCAGATAGCAAACTAACATTGTATAAACGTAGAATCAATATTACTGCATCTACGCGACTAACATTGATTGACCGTTTTGCACCCTGAAATGATCAATCGATGATGATCTAACATCAAAATAACACGAATCGTGTACAGCAGGATTCTGTGGTGACTTGCCAGTAAAATACCAAGTCAGTCTCCTTTCAGTCTGAGACTAAGAGGTGCTGCAGAAAGACACCATCGCTAGTATATTATTGATTAATAGGGAAGCAGAACAGGAGGAGGCTGGGTGGTGGGGGGAGTCACAGCAGCACATCAGTCCTGCCGGAACTAACAAGATGCTTCATTTCTGCTAACAAGTCGCCAACTCAAGAAAAGGAAATTTCAACCATTAAAATGTAATTTATTATCAATGCAATAGTACAATAATATATAATATATAATATAATACAATGCATGAAAAAAAAAAATACTGAAATAAAGGGAGTGATGGTGTTCATTTAGAAGTTCAGATCGAGTGACTTGATTGGTGACTTGTTGCTGAAAACCAAGTCAGCTGTTGAAAGGAGACTGACTTCACCACAGAATCTTGCTGTACATGAAACAGGGTTGATTTTATATCAACTCTCGACTCAATGTTAATATAATGTTAGATCAACGATTGAACGACAGATTGAGATAACATTGAACACTGATGTTGGATCAACATAGTACAGGGTGCTGCTGTATTTCGATGTTGATTCAGTGCCGGTCTGGTATCTGGGAAGAGAGAAAGATCTAACGTTGGTGAGTCCATCCTTCTCTGGATGGACCTTCGCTGCTGCTGGTTAGGAGATGATTTGTGTTTTGTTTTGATTTGTCACTTCCTCCATACTGACACCAGCATTTCATTTGGGCAAACAGAGCCAATATGCAGTGGGGATGGGACGCTCTTCTCCATATTCCCCCACATTGTGATTCAAGCTGCTAAAGCAAGTGTATTTTTTACATAAAATCCTGCCTAGTGCAGCAGTAGTACTGTAGACTAAAACACAACTATCTGCAGTACTATTGACGCAGGTCTGTTGAGTTATTATGTAGGTGGAACGACACTGGAGGTAGTTTCAGTATCGGCCTGTTGCAGAGCGTTGGCCTCATTGCCATCATGATGAAAGAGCAACACGTCTGACTCAATAACAATATTTTTCTTGAACAATAGCTTTACTCAAAGGTCCTTGTTTACTGTTATGAATGTATGAGTTTGCCTCGGCAGCGTTGAGAGGCTCCAGGGACCCACAGCTGTTTGCGCCTAATGAGGTGTCTAATGTATCTGAGTCAGTCTTTGAAGTTTGCCACCACAAGTTCGCATGAATCTCTGCTGCCGATGCACAAAAAAAGTATTGGAAGACTCGAGTCACCGGGTGTTGGGCCTGCAGCGGAAATATTTTTCCGTGGTGTGAAATTACAAACCATAGCAATCAAATCACAACACAAGAGATTAGACACGAGTGAAAACTGGAAAATGTAAAGTAATGGATTGGAAAAGTAATCAAAACATGTTATGACGGGCGATATGACGTCTATTACAAATATTACGTCTATCAAAACATACAGAATAAATACATTTAATTTGGAATAACAACAAGTTACTGTGATCCTGTGACGTCTTTCTACTGGAGCTATAAATATCACTACAAGTGAAAGAAAGTGTTTAATGTGAACATCCTCTTTTAAAATGTTTTACCATTTCCTTCTTTCTTTTCTTCTCCAGGTACAGTAGTTACTCGCCCCAAGAGAACATTTTCAAAGACTCTATCATTTTGCTCTACAATTTATACAAGGAAGCACAAAGGAAAGAAAGACGAGGACGTACAAAGTGGCTCTGCTCCTGGTAAAAGCATTCATTTCATATTAGCTCTGGCCTGCACTAGCCTGGTTTCCTCTACAGGCGAAGCAGGGCTAGCTGAGGCTTCATCATCTACAGCAGGCACCTGAAAGACAGAGGGACTGGCTTGTGGCTGGAGGTTCAGTACCAATAGGATGTTTACAGGCCCATAGGACCAGATGTCTATAATATATCTGCGGGTGGTTGATAGGGTTAGTAATAATAATAATAATAATAAATCACATTTATATAGCAGTTTTCATGGTACCCAAAGACACTTTACAGTCTAAAACAGCAAATAAAATACATTTTATTAGACAAAAGGTTCAAAAAGGGAAATAAACATTAAAAAGAGTAAACATAAGGGTGGAGTAAAAGTAGGCAATTAGGATGGGAACAGTGAAGCAGTAGATTGGGGGTGGGGGTGGTTGGGGGTTAGTTAAGGCGATTTTGAAGAGGTGGCTTTTGAGTGGCTTCTTGAAGGATGCCAGGGTGCTGATCTTGGGGATATGGCTTGGGAGGGTGTTCCAGAGAGAGGGGGGGCGGCTGTCAGCTGTCCTGAGGGATCGGGTAGGGGTGTGGTGGTGAAGGAGGTCGGAGAGGTAGGGAGGGGACAGGTTGTTTAGGGTTTTGTAGGTGGTGAGTAGTATTTTGAACAGAATCCTGTATTTAACTGGGAGCCAGTGGAGGTCAAGGGGGGTGCAGGTGAGCATGCGGGCAGCAGAGTTCTGAACATATTGGAGTATATTGAGGATTTTGTTAGATGAACCGTATGGGATGCTATTGCAATAGTCGAGCATGGATGGGTTTCAGGGTTTCAGCAGCGGGAAATGTTCCTGAGGTGGAAAAAGGCAGGTTTGAGGAATGAGAGGGTCGGGCCGAGGATGATTCCAGGGTTGCAGACCTCGTGGAGGGTGACGATGGAGCCATCACTGTTGAGTGAGAAGGGTTGAGGGTGGAGCATGTGAGGGAGTTTGGGCCGATAATGAGGATTTCAGATTTATTGCAGTTGAGTTGTAGAAAGTTATTTTGCGTCCATGATTTTATGTCTGTGAGGCAGGTGGAGAGGGCGGAGTGGGAGGCTGCAGTGGTGGTCTTGAAGGAGAGGTAGAGTTGTGTGTCGTCAGTGTAGCAATGAAACTGGAGGCCATGGAAAAAAAATAGTCGGTGCCTGTACCTCGTTGTCGGTTCATCAGTTGTTCGAAAACAATAAATAGCTGCGAGTTTGATGAGATATAAAATGAATGGTATTGAACAAGCACAGCGGTTGGCATACTGCAACGTACAACGTACATACCCAATGGTTTCTGGTCCCCCGAAAAATACTACCTCGCTAGCAGGAACTTATTTTGGGGCCAGGATCTATCCCAGAGGAACCTTTTCGGGGCTACTTCCCCCAGTCGGAAAGGTCAAAGGTCAAAGTACCAATAGTGCTAAATCCATGGATAGTTCCTGCGGTTGGAAAATGCCATATATATTACTTAATATATGCCCCCCCTCCCCCACAACACACTCTCTCTCACACACACCACCACCACCACACACTACCCAGTGGTGAGCAGTGCAACACTGTGGTAATAGGCAGCTGTGAGTGTGTGTCAATGTGTGTAACCTTGTAACTTCCCCCCCAGGCCATAATGCTAGAATGTTCTTAGTCAACTTGCCTTGTTAAATAACAGTTAAATCTGCTGTAAGTCAGCATTTTTCAGACTCAGCATCAGGGATTTTGCTGAGCGGTCGCTGCTCTAGTCAGCTGTCAGAGAATGCCTGTTTTCTAGATTAGTTTTAATGTAAACCACTATTAATTCAAGTGGCCCCTGAAGGTAGGGAGACTATTACTTCCTGGTCCTACAACAAATAAGTAGCTGTTTATTTGTTGTTGTAATGAATAAACAACGTTTTATTTGTTGAGACTAAAAAGAGAAATATTGATCTTGAAACCGACTTTCCCTGATGCTTGTGGTGAGACCCTAGCCCTGGTCAGTAGGTAATTCTTCATCCAACAAGGTGTCACATTAGAGGACATTGGATTATAAATGTCCAAAGGACGTCAGTATGAATCATGCTGGACTGGGGCGGATGTAACGCTGCTGTCAATTTGCCCACAGAAATCGGGCTTATTACTCCATAAGAGCCATCAAATCCACTGAATGGTTAATATCCCTTTCATTATGAAGTTGTACAAATCCCTTTCTGTTCCAGAGCCATGTCGAATGTGGATTTAACAGGAGTAATAAAAGCAAAGCCCCCCCGCAAAATGCAATTATCTTGTGTGAATTATGAACAGTTAAACCCCATAATGAGTCTCGAGCCAATTGGACAATTATTGCCTTTCGTCTGTAGATAGCATCATTGCAGATACGTCTTGATATGACACTTTGAAAGCCAGCGGTTCATCAGGGGCTGTTTCAAGACCCAAAGGGAGCCACCTTAAAAACACATGGGTTTATTGAAGAAGATCCACACGTTAGAGGTTCATGGAAGTTCATGCAGAGTTCGTGAACCCTTTATGAAGGGATTCCTCAAGGAACCTTGTGGGCTTCCCCTGTGGTTACGATGTGAAGAACTTCCTAAAGGTGATTTTGGATGCCGACTTAAGTTTCAAAGTTCATGTCAACAGTGTCGCCTCAAAATATTGCTAAAGTACAGGGTTTCATCTCAAGTTGTTCTCTGGTCTTATTCAAGATGCAGCAGCATGGGCTTCAGCATGTTTTTTTTTAATTGGTTTTATCGGCCTGGCAACGTATTTATCTGATTTGTTTGTTCCATATGAGCCAAACAAATCTTCCCTTCAGCAAGAACCAAGATGGCGAGCAGGCAGCGTTTGGCCCTCGGAACAGAAACAGTAAAACTCTAGATGGTTTTAAGTGAAAATGAACAACATATCTTTTTGGTTAGGTTCTATTAACCATGCTTTATACTTGTAGTCTTTAATATACTGCTTTATACTTTAATCATGTTTTTGAAGCACTTGGAGTTGCATCAATATGAGATCTTGATCTTGACTTAAAGGTTCTTCAAAAACCCTTTTACTGTGTCCAAGTGTCTATTTAGAGGGTCTATTTTCAGGGGTGAGGGACCCTAAGGTGCTTACTGACACAGTTTGGATCTGATGGACCCCTAGCTTTTAGAGTGTATGGTTGCAATCTGAAGAACCCCAAAAGGTTACACAAAGCCTTTTGACCTTTTCGAGCGATGGAGGAGGCGGAAGGCTTGGTTATGTATTTATTACTTTGCTAGAGCCGGGCACCGAGAGATGGTATTTATTTGAACTCGGGGCTCAGCATGCACCATTAGCTTCCTTTTCCACTTCCAATTTCGTCTGTTCGACCAGCTAGGCTAACCTCTAAAAGAATAAATAAATAAACTGATTAATAAAAACACAATTTGTTAAAAGGAAACGCTTGAAAACACACAGTGAAAGCAAAAAGGGCTTCGCTTTCTTTGTCGTTACTTGCCTGGAGCTGCGTCTCCGCGGTACGTGGCGGATGAAAGTGAAGAGGAGGCTGTGATGTTCCCTGGTCTTCCTCGACCTCACACTATCTCAATTAAGCTGTGGCACGTTGCCCCGCCTGCAGATTTGCATCATTTATGAAGTGCTGTCAGGAAGTGCCTCCTCATCACAGGGCTTGTTATTATACTTTATTAAGTTCAGAATCTTTGTGTGCGTCGCCTGATAACGCGAAACAAACGTCTCTTTAATGTCTTCGGTTTTAACAGGTCCTTGACACTTCCAACGCCAGAGACAACTCGGCGACATCCGGCTAAGTGGAGAATACTTTCTGTGGTCTACTAAAGTCTAGCAAAACCTGCGTTATTTGAATTTGTAGGACTCTCTGCACTAGTTTTTGTTTTTATGATGATCAAGTGTTGGTGCTTCAACCCATTTTGTTACTATTTTTAATGTAAATTTGTATTTTCATGATAATATTACTTACTTTTTTGCTGAGTGGCTTTAATGGAACCAGCAGTGCTTTTATATTATATTATATTACATTACATTATTATATATTATATTATATTATATTATATTATATTATATTATATTATATTATATTATATTATTTATTTTATTATATTATTTAATATTATATTATGTTATATTATATTATATTATGTTACATTATGTTATATTATGTTATGTTATATTATATCATATCATATATCATATATCATATCATATCATTTTATTTTATTATATTATGTTATATTATATTATATTATGTTACATTATGTTATGTTATGTTATGTTATGTTATATTATATCATATCATATATCATATCATATATCATATCATATATCATATCATATTATATTATTTTATTTTATTATATTATGTTATATTATATTATATTATGTTACATTATGTTATATTATGTTATGTTATGTTATGTTATGTTATGTTATGTTATATTGTATCATATCATATCATATTATATTATATTATATTATATTATTTTCATAGGATCCCAACAAGTACTTGTTTCTGACTGATTGTCCCGGTTGTCCCATTTGGCTCCCTGTGTCGGGGGTGCAGCGCCGCGGTCCCCCCACATCGTTGTTATTTACACGAGTTAACAAGGTTAGTCCAGGATTTAGACTCCTGAATGTCACGGTGGTTTTAAAGAAGCAGAATTTAATAAGCTCCCCTGTCAGGTCGGGGTGCAGCGGCACATTAATACGCATGAATATTTATACGCATCTCCTCTTCACATTTAACGGATTAACAGCTGAGCCGGTTACCTGGTTAGAATTGCCGGAGGAGAGGTATTTTCGGTGCTACTGTCTGGTGGAGAATTATTTATCATCATTATTATTGTGTGCTGCGGGGCACGCCGTCGTCAAGCTAATGTCAATACTTAAGGCGAGAAACTGGCTGAAGATGCGGCGGCGGTTGGGCCCATCATACATGCTTGATTTTGATTTCCATTTTCTGAAAATGTGCGAGTCACGTGGCGCTGCGCTCATTCATGGTTTGAATTAATAGTCTGCACGGCTCGCTGTGGAGGTGTGTGTTCTTGACCCACATCCAGGAGTCTTTGACGGTCCATTCAGCTGAGTCAGGACTGCCCTGCCCCCCCCTCCACTCTCTCTGCTTCCTCTCTCTCTCCCCTTTATATGTCCTCATCATCCCCAGGCCAATATATTCCCATTTATTGTGGCTGGTAGTGGAAATGAACAGAGCTACAAATAGCATGGGTTCATTTAATGGGGGCAGAAGTAGCCTGAAGGTTAGGAAAGTGGGCTTGTTGCTATAAGGTCAAACCCCCCCCGGGCAGCAGAGCAAGACTCTCTCTCTCTCTCCTGCCTCAACATCTACAGCAGTGGTTGTCCTTGAGCAAGGCATTTTGGGGGGTTCCTACACAGGTCTGGAAAAGAATTTGGGGATTTCTAGGTCTTGAAAAGTTTGGAAATTGCACAAAATAATATGGAAAAGTGAGAAATGTTCCATCCTATTATACCTGGTTGGAACAGCAACGTGAACTGACTATCGGTTGGATCAATATTATGTAATAACTGGCGACAGAGATGGAAAATGGAAATGTATTCATATGAAAATGCGGCTGATTGTTATTTTAAAATCATTTAATGTAAAACTTCTTTCACATTCTTCCCCATCCTCTACTTTTCATGCCCTCGGTTTCTGCCTCTTCGCAAGGGCGACGTGTACCCAAATATCTGGAGGAGGCAGTCGACCGAGCGTCCTTCGGTTTGACTCCCTGGGCATGCTGGGAAAATCTGGCCAGCGAAGCCCGTCGAGCCTCACTGTCCAGATGCCTCTGAGCAAGGCACTTGTCCCCCAACCACTCCACTGGATCTGCACAGTAGCTAGCAGCTAGCAGCAGAGGCCCGTGGTCGTCCTATCCGAGTGCAACCCTCCCTCCTCCTCCAACTGACCTCCTCCAAGGTCGCTGCTGTTGAGTTTCTCCGCCGTCAGTTGTGTTTCAGCTGGTTAAAACACGGCGTAAGTGCTGTTATATTACGTGATGCTGGGCGAGGGCGTTACAGTCGACACAACAAGGCGCCGCGCAAATAAAAGGCCTGTCACATTCTAATATGGATGTTATTGTTGAGCGTGTTCTGCCTGTCGAGCGAGCCCGACGCCGTTCACCCCGGAGACTTCATGTCAGACTCGTTGGAAAATGTCACGCAATATTATTAGAAAAGTTAATTAAGAGAATGAACGGCGTTACGGAGGCAGACCTGCGTGGGCCGGGCGCTGTGGCGGCGGGGTTTGGATATCACCGGGAAAATAAAAAAACGTTTCAGATTTTGTGCTCACGGTGCACCTATCCTCTGTCCTCACCCGCAGACGTGTCAGGACCAGTTTAGATAGCGCTCGCTGCCTGATGTCAGCCCGCTAGGGTCGGCCTGCAGAGCTGTTCTGCTGATGGTCAAGCCTCTTTGATCAGGAGGCATAGCGTGATGTCCTCCAGGCCCTCCAGGTGACTAAGCGTATGACTTGATGAAGCGCAACCTGAGTCAGCCGAATAAAAAAAACCCACTGTCATAACAATAACAGTGGGATGTAAAATGGAGTGTTTTAGCTGACCGAACTAGCCGAAGAGACGGCGATGACAGGAAACGATCACACATCCCGTATCAAATGCTCGGTGCCCTCAGGAGAGAGGCGTCAAACAGTGGTTTCCTTTTTTGCTTTGGATTGATGTATAAAGATGATAACAACTGAGCCCAGAACAGCTTATCAGAGCAAAGCTGAGAACATCATGTGTGGTTACAGCCTGCAAACAAACAGTCACTGGATTCACACCCGCAGCGTTAGCGTTAGCGCTAGCTGTTGCGGATGCAGCGGAAAGCGCTCAAACGCGGCGACATAAACAGGCAATAGATACAAGAAGATCCACTCTCTCTGTCTGGGGGCGATCGAAGGGAAACAGGGTGTGTGTGTGTGTGAGAGAGGAGAGAGAGAGAGAGAGAGAGAGAGAGAGAGAGAGAGAGGTGGCCAAAGCACCCAGAGGTCAATAACAAAAGCTTCACAAGCAAAAAATAACTGCAACTGAGCCTCAGGACATCAGCTAATGAGGAGGAAAGTGCTTTATTTTCAAGTAAGCAAGAGTACATGATATGATGATGATGCTGCAGCAGCATATGGCTGATGGTCTGTGGCAAATGATGCTTCATTATCAGGGAAATAGAAAAACAAAATCCTGTAAATGATGCCAAAACACTGTGTGGAAATATGTTGCTACCTCACATTTAGCAGCCATTATTTCATTCTGATTATATCATCAAAAACAAAAACAGTTTTATTATGACTCGCAACGTGCACTATGTACGTTTCTGTATATTATTTATATCATTATATTTCTATATTTATTATATATTTTATATTATTTTACATATTTTCTTCAGAAGATCCGTTCATCCACTGGCAGAAGAAACCGAGAGTCCCAAAATACTGAAGCATATACTACATATAGAGTATATATACTACATATAGAGGATATATACTACATATAGAGTTTATATACTATATACCATTAGCAGAGGTTCATTGTGTTTAGCTAACAGTTAGCTAACTCCATACACAATTCAGATGGTGAGTCAATGAGTGAGGTGACCGTTATATGAACATGAAGCATTTTAACATTCAAGTTTCATCCTTGAAACCTGTTAGGACCCCGTTGAGTAATTTAAACTAACTACGCCACATCGTTGAGAAAATTCCTTCCTGAAAAGCGAACTCTCCGTAGATACGAGGTTGTCTTATTGGGTGTTCGAACTGACACGGCCCATTTTGAATTTCTACGTTATGTCAAATTACACCCTGCCACACCGCGTGACACGTGTTTGAACGACATCTTCAGAATACATGGAAATAAAGTTGAAGAAACATGAATTATCTTTTGCACTCGGTGGTGCAATTAGGATGCCCACACACACACACACACACACACACACACGACAGGATTCACTCGCTGCTCTGTGAAATTACACTGTGTCTGTTTGAAGATATAATATAAACTTTATGTATTATTCCCTTTGCACGGATTCACCGGCGCTGTGAAATTCCACTCTTCCTCACCGTGTGTCGCCTCTCTGAGTGGCGTCCTCGGCGTACATGAGATCACTGACGGAGGCCCTTTTGCTCTCCGTGGTGAAACTAGGAGGGCTGCACAACACAATGGCATCAGTTCTCATAAATTCCCGGCGCAGGGTGAAAGCGAGCGTTGATGAGGACCCAAGCCTTTATCTGAGAGTGATAAATCCCCTTCCACTGCCACACAGAGGATCACCGAGGAACCTTGAGCTGATTTATCGAGCTCAGAAAAACAGCAGGAGTGAGGAAGCTGTCCTCTGGGCTGGATATCGCTGCCATTCTTCATTTGGGTGACGTTTCACTCAACTCTGGAAGAGAGTCCCAGGGAATACTGCTCTTTCTTTTTTTAAAGATCATTTTTATGGCATTTCTGCTTCGTGAGACGGTGCTCGGAGACAGAGAGAGAGAGAGAGAGAGAGAGAGAGAGAGAGTGAGAGAGTGACATATGGTAGAGGTCACGAGCCGCATTCAAACTCATGACACTGCAAATGCACGGTATGCACCTTAAGGCGCGGGGTCGTCGGGACACACCGAAACGACACATTGCTCTTTTTTTTTTTTTTCTGACACTGCGGCGCCCGGTGCCACCTGCTTGGTGCCACCTGCTTGGTGCCACCCTCACCGGGACCTCTAAACAGCCAGCCACACTTTCTCCACCTTGGCAATGAAGCCACCGGGGTGTTATTTTTCAACCTTTACTAAGCCGGAGCCGGTCGGGCTGAGCACGCACGGTCTGTTTCAGCAAAACATCCTGCTTTGCATTCATACAGTTTCTCACACCTCCAGACCCGAGAGCTGGCCGGCAGCCTTCCACCGAGGACGACCGAGCAGCTTCACCACAGCAGGTAAGGGATACGTGCCACGCTCAAGGGAAACCTCGACAGAAACAACAGAACACATCATCACGGTTGAGAGGTAAAGGTGATGTATTAACAAACTGTTTCCATATAAAAAACCAGGAAGAAGAAGTGCCGCCGCTGCAAAATCATCAAAGTCACAGAGTTTGTTGGAGGAGGCGGGGAGGAGGACCGCTGCTTCCTGCTGTGTCAGAACAGCAGGATGCAGCGGGATGCAGCAGTCAGAGCGAAACAAAGAAACCATATTATGACCGGACTCACGAGGATCCCCCGGGCCATTGGTTACAGTCACATGAGCTCTGATGTCACAGCCAATCACACACCGGACAAAACAGTACAAAACATCTTTCCCTTTTGATCTGTAACTTGATGGATGGATGGATGGATAGATGGATAGATGGATGGATGGATGGATAGATGGATAGATGGATGGATGGATGGATAGATGGATAGATGGATGGATGGATGGATAGATGGATAGACGGATAGTTAGATAGATAGACAGGCGTCCCCAACTCAACGCCGTGTTGTTTCATCCAGGCGTTCACCAACTCAACAGCGTGTTGTTTCATCCAGGCGTCCCCAACTCAACGCCGTGCTGTTTCGTCCAGGCGTCCCCAACTCAACGCTGTGCTGTTTCATCCAGGCGTCCCCAACTCAACGCTGTGCTGTTTCATCCAGGTGTCCCCAACTCAACGCCGTGCTGTTTCATCCAGGCGTCCCCAACTCAACGCCGTGCTGTTTCATCCAGGCGTCCCCAACTCAACGCTGCATTGTTTTGTCCAGGCGTCCCCAACTCAACGCTGCGTTGTTTCGTCCAGGCGTCCCAAACTCAACGCCGTGTCGTTTCGTCCAGGCGCCCCCAACTCAACGCTGTGTCGTCCAGATGTCCCCAACTCAACGCCGTGCTGTTTCATCCAGGCATCCCCAACTCAACGCCGCGTTGTTTCATCCAGGCGTCCCCAACTCAATGCCGTGCTGTTTCATCCAGGCGTCCCCAACTCAATGCCGTGCTGTTTCATCCAGGCGTCCCCAACTCAACGGCGTGTTGTTTCAGCGTCTGAATAATATTTTATAGGTTATTCCATTATTCATGTATTCAATGAGGTTAAAAACAACCGTTCTATTTTTAACGTTGAGCTGTGTGGTTGAAGCTGTGGGGTTGAAGCTGTGTGGTTGAGTTCCCCTTTCATGCCCGTCCCTGAAACATCTAGGTTATACCCCTGGGTGATCCGCTGAGCCAAGGTAGCGATGTGTGCTCTGAAGTTAGGGAAGGATACATCGATTTGTTTGTCCTCACATGGTTTCCACTCCTCGAACGTCTCAGAAACAACACATTTTCCTGCTGTTGCTTAAAAAAAACACGTTGCAGAACAGAAAATTTACACGGTAAATTAAGTGTTGAGTCAGTTTGATGGCTTAGGGACCCTTGAAACCCTGCTGGAAAAAAAACATTGAATCATTTCCAAAATACACTTAGAGAAAATAAACACTCTTTCCTCCATTCCTGTACAATTTACCTTTTTGCAGATGCGCCTGCTTTTTGTCCGTTTTACTCGACATCAGCCAGACATCCATTGCAATGCACTCAGCAGCCCGGGTTGAGGCAAGGTGAGGGATAGGGAGAGACAGGCAACACGGGGGCACCTCATGAAGAGTTTCATTTTGTTGGCGTTTCGATTGAATCTGCCTGCATCGCTGGGTCGGGCCGGGAGGCGCGGCGGCGGCTCGCCTCGGGATGACCTTCAGCGCTAAACGTATCGGACACCTTAATGGCGGAAGGCAGACAGCGGCGTTCGTTGAGTCTCTGCAAGGGAGAGGATTGTTTCTAAATTATCTGCTGCATTGCTCCAGTCAGCTGATCGCTCTATCTGACCGCCCAGGTTCACACTGCTCTGCTCCAGCTGAGACCTAATTGGCCAAATGCAACTCTATCAGTCACGGCGCCGGTCAGGGGTTCGGCTCTCCGATCGCTCTTGAATTAACTCTTGTAAAAACCGCTGGACAGACGTCTGCAGCCTGAGAGAGAGATGTGCACCTGCAAAACTTGTTTTTTTCCCAACACTTTTTTAAAGAGGTAATAAGTTGGAGAGAGTTTTACTGCCCCATAACACAAAATGACCACGCTATGTCTGCGGGCGGTTGATAGAGTTGCTGATAAAAGCACTGACCCAACAATTACTTCACCAGGTGCTGAGATTTCTTTGTGCTTTCAAAACTCGCTTTCCAGTTCCAGCACTTTGTTCTGGGACAAAAACTCCCAATCCAGTGGAATTTCAAGACCCAGACCTCCTCCCACCTACGACCGGTCAATGGAGGAAGACGGCGACGATCGACCGGCATCACGAGGCGCTTCAGACACAAAGCCTCAGATTTGACCTCTTCATGTTTCTGTTGAATCTCTGTTCGTTAGCTAGCCGGCTCGTCTGCTGTGAAGATGTGACTTTTATTGTTTTGTGGCACTGACAGGCCACCGTAGTTCAAGGAGACGGTCAAGGTCATATCGATCACCTCATGAGATTCTTTCAATGGCATTTCTGCTTTATTAGACAGTATAGATGGAAAGACGGGTCATGAGATCACGAGTTGCATTCAAAGACGACGTGAGCACACGTTTGGCGCCCTGCCTGCTGAACTCTTCTTTTAAACTTTTGCAGAATCGCCTCGCTAAAATGAAACACGACGAGATATCAAGTAAAAGCAGCGAACGCAGGCGATAACGTGGATTTGAGGAGGATTTGAAAACGAACTGAAGAATGAATTCCCATCGCGATAAAAATCATAATTTCACCGAAATCAACTCGACACGGAGAACCAACCTAAAACACCTGTGAGTGTCAGTTCCTCTCCGTGATCAGATTCTCCTGCAGAAAATGTCTAATTTTATCTTCGCCATGTCGTGGAACTGTCTCGCCGCCGATGCCCCTGTCAGCCAGGCAAACAAAAAGCTGATCACAGGACAGAATTTATTATCTCGACGGCCTTGTCTCTCTTCGCAGCCGGAGATATCATAGCGCCGAGGAGGAGGGGAAGGTACTTGCCTGGCACACACTTACTTATCAGATAATATCTCCTACGATAAGTCCCCGATCCCAAGCCCCGCCCCAAACAATATAAATGTATATGAGGGGAAACTAGGGCGAGCCTGAATCAGAATTTCAATAGACCACATTTTTGTTTAGACGTGCAATTTTGTCAGTAAGCACCGCCACACCCAGAATATCAATCAAAAGCTGTTATTCTTACGTCTCCAAGAACGAGCGTTGAGGCAGACACTCGCTGCTCTCGCTGGAGGTGAAAATATCTATAGTAATCACCACCAGAGGCAGATGTCACCAGATTGTTTTTTTTTTTTTTTCTTTCCCTCTACATGAATTATTCCTGTGATATGAAGCGTCGGCGGCTCTGTCACCCCTCTCCCCCCCCACACTCCCCTTCAATTCCTCAACGTCGCAGGAACCCTTCCGCAACCCCTCCGTACGTTGAGCGGGAACATTATCCCGCCGCTCCGCTTTTTCCGATTCGCCTGTGCGGCTTTTATTGGAGCGACGCTCAGTGGGTTTTTTAGCAAAGGCTGGAAATAGAAAGAGGGCGATGATGGATCACAAAGTATTTAGTTTATTGGACTTAATGGAGCTCGGTTTATAGGTGGAACGGTGAACCGCTGAAATGGGAGTGTCAGCGTTGTGTTATAGTCGCCGTAAAGTGCCTCACTCCCACCGGAGCGCTGCGTAAATAAAGCAGGAAGGCTTAGTTAGTCAAATGTCAGACCAGAGGTATAAATGTGAACGTTGAGTAACAGAGGAAGCTTCCATGGCATTATCAAATCGCTCCAATGAATGTATTCTGACTTCAGATGCTGCGTTGTGTTGTGTGCAAATGTCACCGGCGGTTAATCACTACATGGTTTCACTCCTACGGGGAGCGAGCTTTTTTTTTTTTTTTTTCAAGGAATTATTTCCAGGGCAGGAGAACCGCCCACGGTGGAAAAAGGCCCACTTGAATCTATCGAGGGGAAAATGAAAGTCCCTCTTTGCTGCGGTGCTGGCCAGAACCTGCCGGACGCACCAGACACCTATGGGAGGCTTAGCTTGAATTGGGAAGCCGATGGGTAGGGGGGGTAAACACCGCCAACACCCCTCAGCAACACATTTCAGCCCCTTTCAGCTGTCTGGCTCCCGGCTCTGCCTCGTTAGTGAGTTTGGAGAGGAAGGTTTGGTGCAGGGAGGGAGGAGCTTCACAGAGCATGAAGGCCAATAACACGGCGCCCCATGACAGTACCAAGGACACCGCCCGGCCGACCGCGGAGCCGAGGCCTTGGCTCATCTGAAATGCCTGCTTCACATAATGGGGCCTGGCCGAAAAACAAATAAACCAACCCGGTAATGAGGCTTTCCCTCACTCTCTGCAACGGTTTTCCGATAGGAATCATCATTTAATACACAACAACCAACCGGAGCTCCTCACAATCACACAGTCTCATTGGTTTGGTAATTGCCGGCTGAGCACGGAGAGAGCTCACCGCAGTTTTTTGTCAATAGCTATTAAAGTTATTAGAGATGTAATAAAATGGTAATTCATTATGTGCTTTACTCTCATCACTCAACATCGCTGACCTGAGAGGAGAGTTGCAGTACCTGGAAGTGGATATTTGTTACTGTGAAAGGGCTCGGTGCTGGTGAGTACTGCATTATAAAACCTGGATGATACTGGATGCAGCATATTGTGTTTTGATGGATGGATGCATGAATGGATGCATGGGTGGATGGATGGATGGATGGATAAATGAATGGATGGATGGATGGATGGATGAATGGATGGATGGATGGATAAATGAATGGATGGATGGATGGATGGATGAACGGATGGATGGATGGATGAATGGATGAATGGATGGATAAATGAATGGATGGATGGATGAACGTAGTCTGTTGTCGAGAAAAGTTCAAAGTTCAATTTAAAAAAATAAATACATTTACGAAGATACAAACAAGAAAGTACAATCACAAGCCAGAGTTTAGCGTGTGTGTACGTGTGTGTGTGTGTGTGTGTGTGTGTGTGAGACGCAGCTGTAACGTGCAGCTGTAATGCGTTCAAAGCGGTCGCCGTGCTCGCCGTCATCGCGACGACATCGAGGTTCATTCAATTAGCTGTAATTCTGATGTGTTACTAATTACACTCAGGCGTCGGTCCTCTGGGACCCCCTCCACCCCCCCCTCCACCCCCCCTCCCTCCACTCCCCCCTCCACTCGGGCCTGATTGCAGAACGGCAAATTAAGAGACGGACCCCGAGCACATCTGAAAACTTAATCACCTCCAGTGACAAACAGGTGGACATGAGAAAATGATCTACTGGAGGGAAGCCAGCTGTGATGTTTCACCACGTTCACTTCCTGTTCGTATACAGAGTTTACCTCCAAAGCGTGACGCCTCTTCTCACCAGATGATTGATAGTAGAAAATGAAGAGGTGCTTTTTTAACGGAGAGTCGGTAACTTCGGTCCTTGGTTGACAAAACGCCTTTTTACAAAGCGGATGATCTATCCTTCAGAGAGAGGCTGAACTCCAGGTCACGATTTCGCTCCCATTGTGTGAAGTACCATTTAGAACCAGAACTATTGACTCCTTTTAGAAATGCTCATATTTGTTAGCGCGCCTACACCATGTGAGAGAGGGAAAAGAAACATGAAGAATGGCGATTTAGGCTGATGGTGGTTAACGCTGACATTTATAAAGATGTGGTTGATTCATACCGAGCTCCGACGAGATGAAGAGTTTCTTTTCAAAATAAGATCTAGTGACATTAGCTCTTTGCAAAAAGCTGCTGGTGTGAAAATAAAAAATCCCGATGGAACGTGGGAATATTATTGAATTCACCAGAGGAAGCCGTCATCTGTACTTTTGAATGAAAATAATAATACTAATCACACTCATGACCCGTCATCACGCCGTACAAGACAGAGTGTGGCGTTCAGTGGTCGGTCCCAGTGGAGGTTCCTCTCGCTCCATCATCACCCGCCGCCTCTTTTTGGGTTGTCAAATTGGGGGACGGCGTTGCGAGATCGCGGCCCGGTGCAATAAAGCCAGAGATGTGCTGACACAGGTAGGAGGTAAAGTGGAGGATAGATTAGACACTGCTGGGTCCAGGCTCACACCGCTGAGAACAAAATAGAGGTCCCTCTCAGTAATGGTGGCTGTGGGGGGGGAGAAAAAAATTGTTTTTTAGTGAAGAAGAGAGAATGGCAGTGTTGGTGTTTTCTTCTTCTTCTGTTGTTGTTGTTTTAATGTTTGTTGTAGCTGAGTCATGTTAAACTTGCCAATCTGCGGTGTCACTTAGCGGTACATTCATTTACAGCCAAGTAGAAGTGGGGGAGGAGGGGGGAGAGGGGGGATGCACCAATGAAAAACCAATGAAACCAATGAAAAAATTGTTTTTTAGTGAAGAAGAGAGAATGGCAGTGTTGGTGTTTTCTTCTTCTTCTGTTGTTGTTGTTTTAATGTTTGTTGTAGCTGAGTCATGTTAAACTTGCCAATCTGCGGTGTCACTTAGTGGTACATTCATTTACAGCCAAGTAGAAGTGTGGGGGAGGAGGGGGGAGTGGGGCAGGGATGCACAAGTCTACCCACCTGCTTTGCTGGGGATTTGGAGGATACCCAACTTTCAGTCTAATTACCAGTGAAATGGATGTGATGTGGGGTCGCAGTAGACCCACCTCTCCTAGCAGTGTGCCAATCCTGCCCAGCTACTCCCACCGCTGCACTGAACCAAATTTAGTCTTTTTATTATTATTATTATTTTTTTTTGCTGGTGTTGTTGAAATAAGTTTTTCATGACTTTCCTGTTCAAGGTGCCTTACCAAGCGCCGTGGCCCGACTGCAGCACAGTTTGTGTGTTGCGAGTTCGATGTGTAAACACTGAACCTGTTATTGTGAAGTGTGTGCAGTAGAGCTCACGCCGATCTGTTTCTGAGGAAGACATGCTGGATTACAGTGTCTGTGCTTAATGAACTAGATTGAAATGTAAATGCGACTCACTTGAAAGCAGCTGTTTAATGATGAGTCTGTTTGTACTTCTGCTCTAACAAGGACGTCGAGTTAAGTGACCTTGTGTTGAGGCGGCGGCGTCATGGAAACTGGAGCCCGGATGGTTCGCTCATAATTTCCCTTTTTGAATGCTGCCAAATTTTGTATCTCAACATTTCACCACAATTTTGCAGGTCATTAAAAAAAAAAGCCTGCATGACGTTGAACAGCAACCATGTCAACCATGTCAACCATGTCAACTATGTCAATTAGACCTGCAGCAGAAGAAAGCCTTTCATTACAACCAGCAGCATAGTCTTCAAGGTGGCTCTTTGTGAGAATGAAAGAGTGAGCGCGTGGGTTGTTTGTCTCACTAATGTCACTCATTTTACTTTTAAAGCAGGTGCATTTTGGAAAATGTGCTCTTGAACTGAACCTGCCTCGCGTTAATGGAAGCCGTGCTGCTGGAGGTGGAGGGCTGCAGCCCTCCAGGGATCCTTGATAAAAAGCCATTAGTCTCCTGTGGGCAATACCTGAGACTTTATATAATGGACTTAACATGCCACTCGTGTAGTTTTGTGTTCTGTATTTTATCCGTCGTTGGAGGATTAATCCCTACAGGCTGATACATGCCAAATGAATATTTATAACCCGAGCGTGGAGGTGAAGACTGTAGGAACACACACGCCACAAGCTGACATTTTGCCACCGGTGTGAAGGTGTGTGGTTGTACGCCGCTGAACTGGCCTGCCGTATGCAGCCGTTTGGTGGAGCGTTTTCTCCAAAGCGCCTTATTCACCATGACTACCCAGACCTGTAGAATGGTTTGCCCCCAGTGGGAAACGAACCCCCAACTCTGGGGTCTGTTCTGACCATGTGGGGGGTGAGAGGCTCCAGTCTCTGTGGTGGTCCTGTGCAGCTTTCAGCAGACACACCATGTATTTTTCGCCGCCTTTCAACTGCTGCTGCTTTGGTATCAGCAGGCAGACGCTAATTAGCTAGCATTAATGGAAAATAAACAGAAAGAACCTCGATGACGTTACAGTAGAGCTCACCGTCGACCATCGACCCTGCCGATGGATGCAGATGCTCTTAAATCATCGTTTCTGTCAAATGATTGATTATGAACTGAAGTCACTCAGTAGGGTGAACATCTCACTGGTTGTTGATTCAGCCGTGACCAACTTCTCCTGACTGACAAGCTTGTTGACGTCCACACATCAGTTTCCCTGGTTGGTCTACAGGAAATTAATGGACGTCCGGTCACTTGTTGCTCGTCGTGTTGCTCCCAGTGTGGACATACGATCAGTCCCATCAGCCTCTTGGGAGTTCAGCGTCATGCTCTGCCTGTTGAGCTGCTTAGCGAGTGCAGCTCCTACCCGTGGCAGTATCAGTGTCATGTTCAGGCCCATTGAGCTCCACAGAACGACACAGTCTCATGACGGCGCCTCAGATTTGAATTAAAGTCTTTCCAATACCGTTAGAAGACCTCTAAGACTGTCGCACGCAGGATGTGATGGTTTAGGACGCTTCTTGAAATGATTTTGCTGCAATGCAGTTCAAACCCTCTTGCTAACTCCCTCTCTTTAACATCAGCCATTGCTGGGGTTGCACGAAATTGCAAATCAGTGGCTGGTGACACTCTGTGTCATGTTTGCGACGAGGAAGGGATTGAGGGAGGGAGAGAGAGAGAGAGAGAGAGAGAGAGAGGAGGGGGGAGGGAGAGGTAGCAGAAACAGTATCTAACACCTGCAAATGGAAACTGTCACAGCTTGATAACAAACCTAGAGGAGGTTGAGCAGAATAAACTCTAAGCTCTCTGCTGCTGCCGCTTAATGAGGTTTTCAACGATACAATTCACCGAGGGGGGAAGCGAGCCGGCGGTCGTGAACGTGACTCACGGGGCGAGCCGGCACCGTGACCCCTGGGAGGATCGGCCCACCTCAGCAGCCATACATTTCATTCCCCCTCGATGACCGAGATCCTATAGGATATCATAAAAGGAGTCACCGCCACGGCTGGCCGCTCGACACCGTCTTTGATTTAGTGCAGGGAGACGACCGGAGACACCGAGGCAGCCTTGCATGACCAGAGGCAAATGAAACAGGAAACTGACCGCCTCGTCTTCTCAAGGGTGTCTGTGGGAGAGAGAGAGAGAGAGAGAGAGAGAGAGAGAGAGAGAGAGACCCTACCCTTTCTTCTTGGGGGGGGGGGGGGAGGAGAGGAGGAACACATTAGAAATGATCACAAATGAGGACACACTTGCATTCACTCATGGCCACAAACACTGAGATGAGAGAGAGAGAGAGAGAGAGAGAGAGAGAGAGAGGCTACATTTGCACAGAAATACAGAGAGAGAAAAACAGAGATTGTGTGTGTGTGTGTGTGGTGTGTGTGTGTGTGTGTGTGTTCATGGAACATGTTAAGGTGCTCGTTTCATGAAACATGGTGACACCAGGCAGATAGTTCCCTTTCGACCGCGACCTTCCCATGATCCTCCGCTGGGTCGTGACTCACCAGGTGAGCAACTCTGATTAACACATTTTCACCCACGTTACTCACAGCAGAGATTCGGTTCTAACTAACCTGTACGGGAAGCACTGTTGATATACGCTAGACCAAGGAGCACAAACAGAGGAGGACGTTGAGGAGAGATGTGAAGTGTCCAGTCATTTCAACTGCAGTGTAGGAAAACGGTTGCATGCACCTTTAATCCAATACTTCTACTGTCAGAACATCAGTGATCCAGTCCTGCAGATACTTCCTGTTGGACGTCCGACACATCGCCGTACGCTGCTGACTCCCAGCGATGGGGGTGTTGGGGTGCACGTACTCGGTGGGTTAGCAGCGTCGAGTGTCACACAACACTTTGATATGAAGCATGGCTCTTGCTTGGATCTGACCTGTGACCTTTCCAGACGTCTTTCTCACCAGATGCCCTGCCGCCCTACCGCCCTGCCGCCCTGCCGCCCCGTCGCCCTTCATCCTCATGCTGTTCATGAGCCCATAATTCATCTAGGTGTGGGCGGCGCCGGCTTCATTACAGCTGCAGTGGGCCATGCATATCGGGAGGAAGAACGGGGAGTATCATATTAGTGAAGAGGACTTGATATTATCCACTGTCACTTTCCTGCGTTGAGACGAGCTTTGACATTGACGGGGGAAGCCTTCATCTTCATGGTCCTGTAAGTGGTCGCGTTCCATTATGAGCAGTGATGAAACTTCAGTCACAATAGGGATGATTTCTCAACAGTCTAGCTCAAACGCTATTAAACTGCCATTTGGTGGATGGTGGATGCTTTCATCCAAAGTGCATTACAGTACCATGGCTGACAGCGGGAAACGAACCCCCTAACCCTGGCAGTGTTGGGGTGCACTCCTTTAGTTCGGTCCGTTAAGAGTGAGAATAGAATCTGAAACAACTAAAGGAAACCAACCCAAACCAGGGTTAATGTGTAAGGAGAGGGAGGAGACATCTGATAGCCAGCAGCTCCTCATGCTAGGAGAGTCTAGCATAACAAAGGAACTGAGGCCGAACCGCAGTCAGGGCTGATGCTGATGAACTGGTATGAACACCAGAGCAGAGACAAGTCCATCATGTTGGATAACGTTACCTGGACTGGGATCAGATTTGTTTTGACTCATCCCGTCGCCACAACTCTGTCTAATGAAAGAGATACTTGTGAGTCACGTGACTTCTGTTTCCAGGCCCTGGTTGGCTTGTGATCGGTCAGCGTGAACCTGAACGCACCACATACAAAAATGCGAACGAAGCCAACCCCTCCACTCTGGTGTGATCTGGTGTGATCTGTTCCTCGGTGCCATTGAGCAACACAGGGGCACGTTCAATAACAATACATCACAATTACAACCAAGCCATGTGATTTGTGACCAACGGCCGCCATGTTGTATCGCTGCAAACACGATCAAAAGTGAATTATCAAAACAAACATGGCGACGCCGACAACAGCAAGGTTCTTCTCCTCATCTCAGTAATGAATGGAGGACCCGGCTCGGCGTGGCTGCTGTCGGAGGAGCGTCAGCACTAAGCCATTCCTCATCACTTCCTGTCCCCAGACGGCCTCATTAGAGCTGCAGAACCAAACCACCTATTTATTATTTAGCGTCTTCGCTTCTTATTCTTCCTTTTGTTGCCCCGTTTATGTTTGCACTAACGTTCTCCTGCACACTTTCACCCCAGCGCCTCCGATTCACACTTCACTTCACACCACTACTTAATGTGGCTCGTTCACATTTCACCGGTAGAAAAATGTTGTTTGGTTTTAATTGTGTGAGGTGGGAAGGCTGATCCAGCTGCAGTTTTTGTGCCGTAATCAAACGTAATAATTCAGAGTTATAGAGCGATTCAGCGGCAGGTCCATCATCTTTCACTCGTTTTTGTGATCAGGTGAGGGTTTTTGTTTAAGACTTATGATGGTCCTGGTGCTCTGGCTGAAGCGAGTCTATTTCAGTGCTATCATAAAGCTCTCCTAATCTTTTTCAGGGTTATGAAGTTTATGGCTTTAACACAAATGTACTGGATGTTGTCCCAAACTGGACAGCTTGATATATTGGATGCTACACCGTCCTTTTGAAGAGTGTGTGATCAAGACCAGTGGGGGAAAATGGGACTGAAGTTTTCCCAATTTTTCCACCTATTTTTAGATAACCATGTATGATACAAGTGGATCCATATCCGAGCCATACCATATTTATCGGGTATACAGAACAGACCCTACAGGCTTCATTTACTCTTGAATATCACAGAGAGGTTCAAGAAATTTTGACAAATCACGATACTTTGATGATTCACTCCAACGAGCTGCCGCGGCGTTCGCACTCCTGGTCGGCTTTTGATTAGAAGAGTATTTTTCAAGGAGGTCTGAACGTTGGCAGCGCTTTCTGAAAAATATTTCAGCCAATTTTCACCTTGTACCTTAAAAAAACACATTTAACTGTAGAGACGTTGTTGTGTCTGCAAGCTGATGCTTATCATACATTCCCAGACAGCTTTTGATGAGGAGAACATTTTCCCTTTGAAGGGGTTTAAAACATTCTGAGGGTTTTAGGACGATTTCTGGGGTCCGTTTTCTCTCGGTACTTCAAAACACATTCAACCGTAAGTAAACCCTAAAACTTGTCCGGGACAACTCCGAGCACCGAGAACACACACAACAACAACAACACAGCCTCAGTAGTTAATAGTTCAATTGGCTCGGCTCCTACAGCCCATCTGAACTAATATAGGTCATAAAGAACAACACTGGGCTGTTCGTAGGCGAGGTTCGTTTTGCTGTGCGGTTTATTATTTGGATAAGAGAGAATTAGAAAAACTTTAATGTCCTCGACGAGGCGATTCAGATTGCAGCATATTACATTAGGAGTTATGGATGTGCTTACTAGAGTAAATCAGCTGGAAATCAGACATGAGGATGCTGTTGGAGCGCTGGACCAGAGGTTAGAGAGCCTGGAGGATGAGGTGGGGAAAGTAAACAAGTAATAATCTCCCCTAACTCAACGTCTACAGTCGAGGTGCCCTTGAGCAAGGCACCAAACCCCCTACGGCCCCGGTGGAGCTGCTCAGCGGCCCCCGGTTTAAGACTGTGGTTGTACCAGGCAGCTCCCAGCGGTGAGTGTGGCAGGGCAGTGCTGCAGCAGCTTACAGCTTCCCTGGATGAAGAGATGAGTTCCAGCAGAGATCGGATTGGAATCACATACATTTGAATTTGTCACGCTCATATTGAACTGCTGAATTTTAAAAAAATCATGTTTGAATACATGAATTCAAAAATTGGATTTCTAAAGCACAATTTGAAATTGAATGCAGTGAATTAAAATGTATTTAATGTGATTATTATTGAATTAAACTTTTAACTATAATATTTCAAATACAGTTTTTTCAATTCAAATTCATTTTTGTCCAATTTAGATCGAGTTCTGAGAGTCACACATGCAGACACTGGAAAACTACAG
The DNA here is from genome assembly GCA_034670405.1 of Hoplostethus atlanticus. Classification (NCBI taxonomy): domain Eukaryota; kingdom Metazoa; phylum Chordata; class Actinopteri; order Trachichthyiformes; family Trachichthyidae; genus Hoplostethus; species Hoplostethus atlanticus. The sequence goes on from JAXDDX010000104.1 coordinate 222,437, forward strand.
TTGATGTACAGGTTGATGGCAGGCATTAGATGGCGAGGGTAAAGGGGAGTTGTGAAGTGGTGGATCCAGGACGCTGGAATACACCGTTGAGCCTTGTTGAGGTGTCGTGGGACCAACTCAACGAAACATGGGTGAAGGAAGGAGCCCGCCTGATAACCCCAGTGACATGCTGCATACCGCTGTTGGCTAGGGGAGGTAACTGGAGAATGGTGCCACCTGAGGAATGACTCTGTAGCCTGATGTCTGCTATGGTGTTCATCTGATGGTGGTTGTTTATCTGAATTGGGCTTCTACAAGTGTTTTCCTTGGATTATGGCAGAAGGGTTAGTCACATCTTGTACTGTGTATTGATGAACGCAGATAAAGTTAGCATCATCTTTATTACATTATTATTATTACATACATATGATGCCTTATTCCCTGGTTCTCCAATGAATTAATGCCTGAAAGTTGAGGGGACCCTTGACTGAACACCCCGATGATGAACTGGAGGATGCAGCAGTGGGCCGGGTGCTAAAAGCAACAATTCAATTTGGAAGATAATTCACATTTCATTTATTTTTTTAGCGCTCCTGCCTCTTCAGGACTTCGGGAATTGGTGGCCGGCCACCAAGTTTGGCTCCTCTGGGGACCCGTAGTTACCACGACTCTCTTCTACGGGATAGGCTAATTAAAAAGCTGTACTTGTACCTACAAGCGAGGAGACGTCGGCCCAGATATAGTGTGTATCCTGGGTATTCCTTTTTGAGAAGTAATTTCGCCTGTTGATGTTAGGAGCTGCGATAAAAGCCTTGATGACAGTAGACTCCCCCCCAGGCAGCAAATGCTGGCCGGTTGACCGCTCCTGAACTCTAATGGAGGTGTGTGTGTGTGTGTGTGTGTGTGTGTGTGTGTGTGCTGAAAAAGTAAAACTGTCGTACCAAAGTGAGCCGCCTCCCGCTGCCTTCCGGGTTGATGCAGTTACTGTTTGCTCAGTCACGGTGGAAAGCGTCCAACATCCACATCTCTCGAGGTTTGGGAACGCCGGACACACGATGCACCTTAGGCATGTTCTCAGAGGAGGGAACGATTTAGGAACAAGACAGCTGTGTTCAGTGTGGCATATCCAGGAAGTGTGGTTGTTTTTTTTTGTCTTTCTAAGATGGTTTCCAGACGCACAGGAAGTCTTTGACAATGTTCACAACGTGGTACCAATTCATACCGAGTGTTTCAATAAGAGAACAAAGCAGCGAGTTCCCACATGTCAGAAACATTGATATTAATTCTCCTTTTAATTTGTCACAAACCATATGCTTTTACAAAATACGACCTCCTCGCCCACTTCCTCAGAGGCAAAAGGGGAAAAACCATTTGATTTGCGTTGTGACAATAACAAGCCTCTCTTTTTCTCCATCTTGGTAATGAATGGAATAATTAGGTCTGTGAGGCTACTGTCGAATGAACCTCGGCGTTAAACCATCCCTCATCTTGACTTCCTCTCCCCAGATGGCCTCATTGATTTATCCATTTCCACGCATCCTCGCTGTGCGTCTGAAATATGCCACGGCAAACACACATCATCAAAACAGTCCCCGAAATTGCCAAGGGGCATATGGCTCTTTCAGCTTCTTGCGCCTCACGCTTTCTGGACACGTCCGTCCGTTGTCTCATCACCTGCCCGGCGCGATGGCCAGAAATGATTAGAATTAAACCGGCAGGCCTCCCGCGGAAAAAGCCCGAAGACGCCACAGCGCAGTTTGGCAAACGGTCCAGTTTCTGGTTACCACTAAGTCCTGCAACGAGAGCTGATGCTGCAGTACGGTGGCACCGCTGCAGGGGAGGCTTCTCATATTCAGCTTCATCTTCAAAGGCTTTTATTGTCTTTTTAGAAAGGCCAGGTGACAGCCTGGCACTGTAATGGCATGCTCCTGGTACATCGGCCAAAGAGAAATATTGTGTTGCCCGTTGCAATCTATTATCACTGATGGAGCAAGTGGTCAGAAACCTGCACACGCGATCAGAAGTTAAAGACGGGTGTTTTTATACGTCTGTTTTATTCCAAGGTGCAGAAACGTGCAGGATGCAGTGCAATTGGATCGGATTGGTTCCGCTTGGCGTATACTTGCATCAGTCGAGACCCTCCCACCTAAACAGTCGAGGCTTAGGCATCAAACACGGCGTGCTGCGTTTCATTCCCCTCAGATATCTCACCGCCGCTCCCTGAGTAACGCTTTAAAGGCGACGACACCTAGGGAGCATTTTGCAGGACAGGAATCTGCAAATGGGACAAAGGAAAGAAAAAACTCAACGTTGGATATTGTTGCTCTGTTATCTATCACCGACGTGTGACGGCCAACGCATTCCAGGAGTTATTTTGTGATGAAGTGCTGTAATTTACTTTCCGGTGCGCCCACTTTCCCCTCAATCTTCCTCGTCCTGCTACTTCAGTTAGTGATGTCCTACATTTTCCAGCATGACAATAGCAGAGTAAAGAGAAGAGTCGCGCCGCTTACATGTGGCTGCAGCGACTTCCTGTTGAGAAGTTGAAAATAGCTGAAATATTTTCTTCTGTAGCTGCACTGGAGATATCTCGGCATGACGACACGGCGTCTACGTTTGGCCGGTTATCCACAGGAAAAGAAAAATACACACCCAAACAACAAAATGGACCCAGTATATAATAGTATAGTACATAGTATAGTACATCACCTAGAGCTGTTAGTGTTTTGGGGTTCATTGTTTTTTTTAAGCACAAGACGTAATAAAAAACTGCTTTTCGTTGTCGTTGTTTGTGAAACTGTATCTCCAGATCCATGCTGTCGACTCAGTGTTTGTGTATGGCGGTCTTGCAAGCTGTTCCCGCATCTGATGCAGCTCTGTTGCTGGTCAATAACACGACGACAAAGCTTCTCCATAACAATCATCCAGTCGCACTGAAAGGCTTTGTGTAGGTGTCTGCAGCCTCTCTCTCTCTCTCTCTGTTTCTTAGCCTCTCTCTCTCTGATTTCCCCCCTTTTTTCCTCTCACCACGTCTCTCAGCAAGACTGTGTATCAGCAGGCGGACCAAAAAAAACCAAACCAAAACTCGGGAGCTGGCATTACTTTGAATGCGTTAACACCTCTTAATCAGCCTGTGGTTTTCACAGCGCTTCGTGGCCGCCCAGCAGGAGGCTGTTCCACATGCTCTCGTAGCTTATAACACAGCGGCACAAACTATGAAGCTTTTCTGAGTCAGTATGAAGGAGGGATGGAGGAGAGGAGTCTCTGGAGGGATTCGATCCAAAGCGAGCAGGGGTGCGTTTGATTCTTATAGGGCAGGGGTCCGAATCGATACGCCATCTTTTTTAGGCACATAACTCGGTGAGGTTGGGTGGAGCTGTGCGGCTACAGCGAACTTCCACACCTGCTGGGGAAAATGTGGGCCTGAGCACCGCGGATTGCTGTGGCTTCCGACAACTAACCGCTGCCAGTTTGCCCTTGAGCAAGGCACTTAGCCCCCAACTGCTGCGGTGGATGTGCTGGGCTGCTGCCAGGGTGTGAGTGAACGCTCCTAATCCCAGCCTCGCCCTCCGTCTGCTCCCCCCTCCTGTGTTCTCGCCTGGTTGAAGCTGCACTAGGTCATGTTCCTATAGAAAAATACACCCGTTTTAACAGAGAACAGCATCCCATTCTTCCCTCACTGACACGCCGTACATTCACCCTGTTTGCCCAAATTTAATTCTGGTGTCGGGTATGGTCACGCCTCCGCCACAGGAAGTGACAAATTGAAACTTAAGAGCAAAATCCAAACTGTCTCCGAAACGATAGATCTTTTTCTTTTTCCTCTCTCGTCTCTTTGGTTTCTTTGGTATGAATCATCACAGACGGGTTATTTGTCACTTTATTTCTTCTTCCCCACGAATGGACAGAAGCTCTCTGACTTCACGATCTTTCCATTTCTCCGTCGTTCTTCGTTGTCGAAACGGTCCTTCGTCGTGAACTGGCTTGCATATAATGTGACCTCTGACCTTAACCGATGAGGTTCCTGTGAAGTTCAAAGTTTTCGGTGCAGTTACCTCTTGCTGCCATTTGGAGTCGCCAGCGTGCGAAAACCGCCGAGCGCGGCTTTGAGGAAAAGCATTTTAAAAACCGGAAGAAAAAAATCTGTTCAATTAAAATGTAAAATCTGCTCAATAGCTGCAACTGAAGCCTTTCCTTCCAACATGCAGCGTCCCCCTTTTTAAAAGACGATGCTCACTACAGAAGATAATACAAAATCAATACAAGTGAATAAACGGCTGAAGGACAGTAGCTAACACTTCAACAGACTGAATCCTCTACATTTTATACATTGAACGACGAGCTTCTCTTCAGACATGATAGGAGCCTCCAGTTCTCATGCTGACAGCGTACATGTGTTGTGATCGGAGTAAGTAATAACTAGCAGCTACTGGGGGCAACAACAACACACAACACACAACAGACACCCTGAAATTGTGACGACAGAATGAAAATCACTCCAGAAAACAATGTAGAAAATATGACCGGAGATGTGGTAAAAAAAAAAAACCCTGCATGTACACCGACCGAGATAAACTGGAGCCATCTCTCCTGGATTTCTCCCACTGTGCCTCCCTCTCAACCTTTACAGCGTCTCAGTAAAAAGCAAATCCTGAGAGGAGCCGACTGCCTACTCTGCTTCAGGAAGCTGAATAGAAGTCCACCAGTCTTTCAGGTCGTGCTGCTCATTCTTTAGAAACTGGGTATTATCCTTCCCACGTTCCTGTGACTGTCAGACTTTTATTTCACCTACTGTACGAACAAGGCTTTGGGTGACAATATCCCGGAGATGATGTACAAATTTCCAAGAATAACCTGATAGAGTAGAGAAACAACCCAAATATTAATTTCTTATCCTGAGTGTGACTTTAACATAAAATAAAATGTAAAAACCCGCAACAGCTGTCAATATGAAGTATTTAACTATCCTCCATGGTGTTTCTACAGGCTTCGTCCGATTTATACTTGGCGCCAACACATTTCTCTTAGACCCAAAAGAAGTAGGCTACGTCTCAAAATACTAGTACAGCTTGTCTGGTGCGTCAATCAGGGCTGCTGTCCCCAAAACCCAGATCAAAATAGACTAGTCTTTGTTTTGAGCGGGGAGTGGCGTGGAGTGCGTTAAAACAGCAGGTAGCCCCCAAACAGCCCAGCCCAGCTCGCAAAGATGGTTGCTCCATTTTTCCATTAAGAGGGCACAGGCACTATGAGTCAGCCCGGCTCTCCTCTATCTCCCGGTCCTCCTCCTCCGTGGGCTCCTGGTGCTCCTCCTAAAATATTTCCTCAATGCCTCAAAATCAATGGCTCGCAATTGCTGCTGTAAGTCTCTCGTTGGGGTGAATAACCTACTTTTAGAGAAGTGTGGATGTGGTCTACCCACCCATGCAGACTATGCACCATTTTACGCAGCTTTATTGTTTCCATTTTACAACAGTATGAAATAGGCTATCGATTGAACGTGTCCTATTTCAACTTTAAGCCAAAATTGGATTTTTTTTTTTTTTTTTTTAAACGAGCTGGGCTGGGCATCTCCCGCCTGGGATCAGAGGGGCTGTGTGTGACTTGCAGGTCGGAGTGCGCAAAGCAACGCGCCCCGTGATTCATCCGCAGTTTCCAGACGGTGCGCAGGTGGAGGCGGAGAGGAGAGCAAGCAGCCGCTCAGGAGGACAGATGAGACGGCCGGGGATGTTGAGCGCGCGCAACATTTATTCAACCTAAGGCACGCACTGTTTTTTTTTTCCTCCTGCCTGCGATCTTGCGTTAATTTGGCGCCTCTTAATTCTGCGCAGCTGTAACCCGCTTTTATCCTGCACGACAAAGTTTGACTGTTAAAAAATGATGCTCTGCTCCGCTCCTGGTTTTTCATGCAATACTGTGGATTCCGGCGTCAGCGTAACCGGCCAGTCATCACTTGAGAAATAGCTGCAATTGTTTTCGTCTTAATTTCGGTGCCAGTTTCAACGAACAGAGGGCTTTTATTCTCTTACATCTTCAGACGCTCGGGATTTCATCCATTTGAATTAATGTCGCACTCCAGAATGGACTTCGTCGGACTGTACTTCCTGCAGCTGGCTCTCATCGGTAAGTTAACACCACTTCTGATTCACTAGTTTCAACTTGTGTAGAAAATCATGCATGGTTATGCGGGAGGCTGCTGCGTCTTACATTTTGACCTGTTTTCAGTCGACATGCGCATTAGTGCGAGTATTTCTTGAACGGGTCCTTACAGGCTTCCTTTTTTGGGGCAAAGTTGCATACTGAGGGGGTGATCTGTTTGATCCCGTGTGATCAGGCTAACGGTAGATCAGATCATAACGTGTATAGGTATCGATGCACTACAACGTCCCAGACAGAAGACCACACAGGAGACGACATGCTTCCCGCTGTGTGACTGACAGTGTTAATGAAGCGACAGGACTGTGGTCTGGCACGCTGCTGACGAGGGGCATGCATGGCTTTCCTCTGTCTTGTAAAGCGATTCCTGACACCCTGTGGGCGATAACCCCCATATGCACAGCGCGCGCTATCACCAAATGATTTTTTTTATGAACTGTCAGAATAGAATAGGAAAGGAAAGGAAAAAATGGATGGAATTGGTATTTTTTTTGCTGCTTCTGGTCCCCAATTTTGCTGCCAGTGCAGACAAGTGTGTGTGTCAAAGTGTGTGTCTGTGTTAGTGTGCCTGCTTGTGTGGTTAGGTGTGTGTGTGTGTGTGTGTTTCTGTGGGCTTGTGCACCTGTTTATGCAGATGAAGTGTGTGTGTGTGTGTGTGTTGTGGGTGGGTTGGGGGGCGCGGTGGTTGGCACATATGCACATGCTTGTGTGTTTGTTTGGCAAACATATGACCAATTAAAGAATTGTGCAGGATGAAATCATCTGCTGAAATCATGAACCACCAGCAGCACTATCATTATCACCACACACACACACACACACACACACACACACACACACACACACACACACACTGCTTTTGGTCTGCACCAAATCTATTAATTGTATAATAGTATACGTGTCATTGTGCCAGGTGGTGCGAGCCGTTTCCCATAATAGTGGTGTTCTCTGTTGGTGTAATTACAGCGCCTCTGCTGCTGGGAGAGGAACTGTTTGGATCCTGCAGGGCTGATGCAGGGTCGATGCATGATGGGGGGATCTGAATCTGATGCAGGGTCGATGCATGATGGGGGGATCTGAATCTGATCCAGGGTCGATGCATGATGGGGGGATCTGAATCTGATCCAGGGTCGATGCATGATGGGAGGATCTGAATCTGATCCAGGGTCGATGCATGATGGGGGGATCTGAATCTGATGCAGGGTCGATGCATGATGGCGGGATCTGAATCTGATGCAGGGTCGATGCATGATGGGGGGATCTGAATCTGATCCAGGGTCGATGCATGATGGGGGGATCTGAATCTGATCCAGGGTCGATGCATGATGGGGGGATCTGAATCTGATCCAGGGTCGATGCATGATGGGGGGATCTGAATCTGATCCAGGGTCGATGCATGATGGGGGGATCTGAATCTGATGCAGGGTCGATGCATGATGGGGGGATCTGAATCTGATCCAGGGTCGATGCATGATGGCGGGATCTGAATCTGTGAGATTTACAGCCACTGTGATGACAGCTGTACATCTCGGATGCCATTTCCCTTCGCTGCAGCTGTGATTTCTGCCAGTCACAAGGGCAGACGCAGCGATGCATGCTGGGAATAGGCAGCACATTGACCTGGGGGGGCTAGCTAGACATGATGACCCCCCGGCCCCCACCCTCCCTTCCCAACCACGCACACACACACACACACACCCTAATGTGTTTACCTCAGTACAGTATCACTTCCTCCCACTAGCAGCGCCCCTGCCCGCCACGTTATTATGCCCCCGATCCCCGTCTTTCCTCCAATGTAAAACGCATCTCACAGCGCAGTCCTGTCATTCTGGAGGTGTGTGTGTGTGTGTGTGTGGTGTGTGTGTGGGGGGGGGTGTAGCCCAGTGTCAGATGTCCCTAGTCTTTCCTCTGCTGTTTCTTTCACCTTGTCAAAGAGATGTCAAAACAGGAGAGAGTCTCTCACCCAGGGCTTCATGATCCTGTCCATCAAGCACACCGGGAGTGAGATGGAGAGGAGGGGGGGGGATCAAAGGAACGGGGGCAGCAGTAGCCTGAAGGTTAGAGGAGAAGGAAGGTCGTCGGTTGGAATCCACAGAGTAGCCGGGGAAAATCGAGGTGGGGTGAGCGAATGAGTCACGATCTCAGCAGCCTTCAGCAGCTACTGCCAAAGTGCCCTTGAGCACAAGCGCCACAGCAGCTCGGCGGTCAAATGTGCAAGGCTGTGGCGGTGCTGGGAAGCGTGCACAGCCACCCCCCCCCCCTCCCCTCCTCCCCTCCCTCCCCCAGGCTGTTGCTGCAAATACAAATGTGTTCTTCAACAACTTGCCTGGCTCAACAAGGCTTTAAGAACTGCCACCGGCGTCTACGGCTGCAATATCCATCTGATCTAATGAGTGTCTGTTCTGATGAAGCGCTGTGTGTGAACGGGATGCATGACTGGCGCGCATCTCATTGCATTGCAGAGTTAACGCAATAATAATAATAAAAAACAACAACTCTGTTTTATTTCAGATTTAAATGTGCATATTTACTGCTCAGCCTTGTGATGCTTCAGTGATCATCTGCACCACGCTCATCATTTTGCAATCATTACTGTAATTAGTCGACGAGGTTTATCTCCATATTATTCTCCTCTAAGTGGTGAGCAGTAATGAAAGAGGCCTACCTCAACGCTGGTGACGTGGCGAAGGGTTTTCACCGTTTCACATGATGCATAATCTTTTATAGAAAATGAACTTGCTGGGTAGCGATAATGATCAAAACATAACTGGCTCACTACTTGAGGCCGGGGTTTGACTTTTTCCCAGCATGAGATTCTGCTGATTTTGGCCTTCGCTGCTAACGGGAGCGTCGCTAGTGGAGGGGAAAGGGTGTCAGGATAATTTCAGGATGCCTTAAACCGTAGGGGGCCCTTGATACTGTTAGACTCATCAGGGTAGGGGGCCCATAATGCTTAGCAGACTGCAAAGGGTATCCGCTGTTGTTTTTCCACCACTCTGCCCTGGGAAATCTGTTTCAAAATGGTCGCCGTAATGGTTACATTTGCTGAAAAAGCACAATAATCATATTACAGATACTGAAATTAACTGATTACTTTTGAATGGTGCAGAAACATGTTTAAAGAGGAAACATTTCATTTCGGTTATGAGATTATAGGCGGAAACATGAATTTGCTCAAGCAGAAAAAAATGACTTGTATCATCTGATAATGTAATAACTGACGGATAATATAATAAAGTGTTCAAATGTAATAAAATAGCCCTTTAAATTTGTCAAAAACGTAATAAAACCTCTTAATGTAATAGATGACCTCACATTATTACATTAACTGATGATTATGACTTCAAAACATGATGATGTCATAATAATATGACTAATAATGTAACAACCTATTACATTCTTCTTATTGTTACAGGTTGTTACATTATCAGCCCATAGTATTATGACATCAGTTAAAAACATTTCACACCCCTTATGAAGTAATAATATAATAATGAGACTTTATTACATCATCCAACAAAACAGGTTTTATTACATTATCATTATGACACTATCATAATGGGTAATTAGTTATTGATTAACTGTGAGTAGTTATTGATTAACTATAACTATAACTATAACTCCAACCTTGTTATTAATCATAAATCACCTTAAAGGAAAAGTTCCTCAGATACTCAGATATCATCAGTCTGTGATGTCCAGAACATTCCAGGAGTTATTTTGTGATGAAATGTTGTAATTTACTTTTTTGGTGAACCCAGTTTCCCTCAACCTGCCTCGTCTGCTTCTACTTCAGTTAGTGATTTCCCAGAATGCCTTTTGCCAACCCCCAGACGTTCCTGAACTTGTTGCTTTCAGCTGTTGGTTATACGAGAGTGATAGCGATAATGGAGCAAGAGTTTTTCCAGTCAGGACAAAGTGAGAGTTACACCATGTCTGGTGGCTGCATTGCATTCTGGTCTATCTACTGCCGGTGGAGAAATTGGTCTCTCTCCTCTCCTCCGATGGATTCCTCCCTGTATGATTGTTGATCGTCGGCCTAGAAAGAAGCCCTTGCTCTTTGATTCTGATTGGCTGACACCAAAACCAGACCGTTACCGTTGATGTTTTAGATCAATTAAACATTTTCTGATATCAAACTCCACTGTAGCTGCTGGGAATATCTTCTACGTCTACGTTTGGCCAGTTATCCACAGGAATAGGAAAAATACACCAAACAACAAAATGGGCCCAGAAATGCAACGTACATCAGCAATAGCAGTTTTTTTTAACAGTGTTAAAGTGTTTTGTTTTTGGGGCAGTCAACAGACAAAGGACCAGTATTGGATTCGAGTCGGGTCGCGCTCGCTTGGTATGCCTTAGACCACTGAGCCACCGGGGCACCCTGTGTTGAAGTGTGTTAGGGTGGCATTTTCCTTTAAGTACAGTAAATGTATAGCGATCTGTGGTGGTGCCATTGGTGCTGATACATATCGACAGGAACTCACTCTATAGATGTTACATCACTCTTCCTGTGTAGCTACCAAATTGGCATTTTCCTGCACAAAAAGGCCTCCAGTGTATCCATATCCAACCTAAACTCCTGCGCTCCTGGAGTTGCTCTCAGCCTCGTCACGACGCTTCGTATGGGAATGAATAAATCGCTCCTTACATGTTTGGTAACCTTGAATTGTGACAGCTTATATTATGGCTTTCTGCAGGTTTTAGCTTTATGCATTTATTCTGACAAATCTGAAGACCCGCCCCCCCCCCCCGTACCTCCCCCCACCACCACCACCTCCACCACCACCACCACCCATGTATAATTCATGCACCCTGCTCTCTCACCAGGTCCTCTAGTTGGTACAGTGTTGCACAGTTTCTCGGTTTCTCACAGTGGATACTTTTCTGTGCCTTCAAGTTTCAAGAGAGAAGTGAGAGAATATTGTTGGAGAATTACAGGAGCAAACATAGCGGGAACAGTAGAATGTGAATAAGCTCCGTGTGACAGGCAAGGGGAAGGATTTATTTTCCGTGTGAGGCTGGAAGCTGTCGCCGGGCATCTAACGGAGAGGAGACATCCTCCATGGATCACCGGAGCGTAGGCTGGGTTCAGGGCCTCAACTTCACCGGGCAGCCCTCAGCATCCCAATGATGCTTGCAGTACACCTGTTGCTGTGATGGGGGGTGTTGGGGGGGGGGGGGGGGGTGCATCCCTAAATAGAGACAGTCTACATTGGGAAAAGCTTCACAGTCTAATCTGTCCCTGGGATCTTCAAGTTGGCGGATATCATTTTTGACACTCGATCCATCTTGTGTGATTGATTTATTGATTTAATTTGTCAAGTGTCTCCTCCCCGAGATAACGATTTAGCAGGGGAGGGGGGGAAAAAAACGAACGCCTGCTCCTCCGACTGTCGATGTGACTCGACAAAAAAGGGTCGAAACAAGCCCCCCCGTTTGTCATGTGTCTGCAGTCGGCCGGCCGCAGTGTGTTTCATCAAAGGCCGGTGACCAGTTGACATTTATAGCAGGTTGTTCTCGCTCTCCTGCTGGTTTTCTAACCGCGCTGTGTTATCTTTGCCAAGCCAAGTAATATGTATAAAGACCAGATGGAAGCAATTACAGGCCATCGGCGGAGAAGAAAGGAGCAAAATGGAGGCCTGAGATGGAGATAAACGGTCTCTGGAATAGAGAGAATCAGACCCCTGTATTGATGCTGGTAGTGAGGATTTTGCGGGGTGAAACCAAAATGACAGCGCTTCTTATTATGTTAAAACCCTGTCATTTCCACTGGCTTTTGTTGAGGGACGATTATGCCATAGAGACAATTACCCTGCCCTTGCCGTGTTGAAAGGATATGGCATTTACTGCCACTGTATTCCATAGCCAGACATTTAACTTGAAATGAAAAGCCTCCAAAATGGTCCAGAGTGATTGTGACAAAGCCTAAAAGGCTGCAATTAATCAGAAGAGAAAGTTTTGTGAGTCGTGAAAAGGTAGCGTCGAGTTGGCTAGGCAAAGAGAATGACACGTTAATGAAACAGGCCAGCGCGGCTACTGAGACCTACATCAAGAGCTCGCAGCGCTGAAGTCCTGTAAGTGTGTGTGTGTGTATAAGTTATGTATCAGGCTCTCTGAGTGGCTCATTGGTGTGCGCCATTATCCAAGACTGTACAATGAAGCCTCTTATTACTCCACCATTTTATTGAGCGCGGCGCTAAAGGTGACAATCATTCTCATCTGTCATCGCCGAGCCCAACGTCGAGCTATCTCCCAGATAATCTCGGGCCCTCGGCTTCCATTCATATGAGCCCATGCATTCATCACACACCATCCCAGCGCTGCATGCTCATATTCCAGCCTTTCCGGAGCCTCATATCACAGGGACATCCATCTCGGCCTGCCACAGCTCACAATTAGGTCAGGTCATATTGGAGAAATATCTTCGGCACTTCGGCCTCCCCAACCCCCCCGCCCCAACAACTGTCATCAAATGAGAGCAGACCAGCAGGAGGAGAGGGGGAGCAGACATCCCCGTCCTGAGCGAGAGCTGAATCGACGTGACATCCTGCAGCCTCTTTGCAGGGGCCCCGGGATCCAGGGAGCTAATTGGTTTCTAATCAGAGCTGCAGTTTCCGCGGTGGCGTCTGTTGAGATAGAAATAGAGGAAGAGTGTGAAATCAGGGTGGTTCGATGCCAGGCTGTCAACTGACTAAAACAACGGGAGGAGGAGGAGGATGAAGATGCCGGGGATGAGGGTTGTACGGTGCAGGCCAAATAGCAGCAGGAGGTCCACCCAGTCTGTCTCAGATAGGTGCCAGATAACATTAATGAGGGCTAATGAAAGAGTTTTCGGCTCAACACACGGGTACATAATGAGCAACGTTTCTATCCCGTAGTCTGTTTCTCTGCTGATGGCAATTTGCACTTTTTTTTTCTTGCACGTTACACATCATCACACAGGCACAGGAGAAAAAAATTCCTTTGGAAAATGTTCATGAAGGTATAAGAGGTGGAAAACAGTTTATTTGGCTGTAATCACACGACTGTTTGTGTCCGGTCTCTTTCAAGAACATTGACCGATGCTGATGACCTGATGTAACTATTACTGTGCTATTAAGGCTTTAACGTTAAAATAACAACAAATAAGTGGGATATGTGTGTGTACTAGGCCTGGGCTATATCAAAATGTACCTTTGACAGTATTCCTGTGATGAGGATAACGATGTTGCAACAGTAATCGTTGCTACATCAGTTGAAAGTAAGCTCATATTACAATTGCTACATAACAGGCCTCCATTTTGCACTGAATGTGAGTTTCTTCCTTTGTGCCTAGTTTTTCACCTTAACCCAATTAATTAGTAGCTTCATTCTGCATTGGAAACTAAAGGTGTGTGATTGAGCTATTATCTAATTAAGCAAGACACATGCCTCAGCACACGGCGCTCTGCCTGGTGGTGATGCTTCTGCTGGGTTGGCGTTGGTCTGGACGCATCACCGGTGGAAATTCCTGATTTAAAGTTCTTGTTTCTCGATTTTTGTCAGTAGAAAATGTAAAAATGGGGCTTCCTTATGCAGTCAAAGCCACGTTTCTGAAGCAAGTAGCCGAATTAACATCCTTCTCCTTCTCCTTCTCCTTCTCTTTCTCTTTCTCCTTCTCCTTCTCCTTTCTCTTTCTCTTTCTCTTTCTCTTTCTCCTTCTCTTTCTCCTCTTTCTCCTTCTCTTTCTCCTTCTTTTTCTCCTTCTCCTTCTCTTTCTCTTTCTCCTCTTTCTCCTTCTCTTTCTCTTTCTCTTTCTCCTCTTTCTCCTTCTTTTTCTCCTTCTCCTTCTCCTTCTCTTTCTCTTTCTCCTTCTCTTTCTCCTCTTTCTCCTTCTCTTTCTCTTTCTCCTTCTCTTCTCTTTCTCTTTCTCTTTCTCCTCTTTCTCCTTCTCTTCTCTTTCTCCTTCTCTTTCTCCTCCTTCTCCTTCTCTTTCTCTTTCTCCTTCTCTTTCTCCTTCTCCTTCTCCTTCTCTTTCTCTGCCTTGCTGTCCCTCTCTCTCTCTCACTTGATAAAATGCTTAGGCTGCAAAATGCCCCTTTGGCAGTCAAGTCCACTGAAAAATGTCTATAACAATGTTCAGCTTGCACATTCATAGAACAAACCTCGACCTGCTCCCTCACCTTGTATTGCAGTATACTCGCTCGCCCCAGCTGACTCTGGTACTGACTGGCATAGCTGAAATTTTGTAATTGCAGTGGTTCGTCTGAAGCTGTGAAGCTCGGCTAATATCTAGTTATTTAGTTTAATATCTAGTTAGTTTAATATCTAGTTATCTAGTTTAATATCTAGTTATTTAGTTTAATTTTTAGTTATTTAGTTTAATTTCTAGTTATTTAGTTTAATATCTAGTTATTTAGTTTAATTTCTAGTTATTTAGTTTAGTATCTAGTTATTTAGTTTAATATCTAGTTATTTAGTTTAATTTCTAGTTATTTAGTTTAGTATCTAGTTATGTAGTTTAATATCTAGTTATTTAGTTAATATCTAGTTATGTAGTTTAATATCTAGTTATTTAGTTAATATCTAGTTATTTAGTTAATATCTAGTTATGTAGTTTAATATCTAGTTATTTAGTTTAATATCTAGTTATTTAGTTAATATCTAGTTATTTAGTTTAATATCTAGTTATTTAGTTTAATTTCTAGTTATTTCATTTAATATCTAGTTATTTTGATTAGTATCTAGTTATTTTGTTTAATATTTAGGTATTTTGTTTAATATCTAGTTGTTTCGTTTAATATCTAGTTATTTAGTTTAGTATCTAGTTATTTAGTATCTAGTTATTTAGTTTAGTATCTAGTTATTTAGTATCTAGTTATTTAGTTTAGTATCTAGTTATTTAGTTTAGTATTTAGTTATTTAGTTTAATATGTAGTTATTTAGTTTAGTATCTAGTTATTTAGTATCTAGTTATTTAGTTTAGTATCTAGTTATTTAGTTTAGTATTTAGTTATTTAGTTTAATATGTAGTTATTTAGTTTAGTATCTAGTTATTTGCAGATTGATCGAGTACAGCCGTTTTGTATTAACAGGTGTCTTTAGTTTAGGTTTGGGAAAGCGACATTAGCCGTGGCTGGTAGGGAAGCTGATTAATGTCGGTGGATGGACAATTCGGCTTTTCAAAGTTCACTGACTTTCTGTTCTCATTAGGTTTGAACCCACAGAAATGCCAAATCGCCGCAGTTCCATTTCTCCTTCAATAAGATTTGCCATCTTGCCTCCATTACAGAAAAAATATGCGCACAATTTCAAATATGTAATTGGCGTCTGATACGTTTGGCTGCGCTGCTGACTGATGCTTATTGTGGCATTATTGCTGCAGTTATTGTGCAGAACAGTAATATTGTTTTATCGTCCAAGCCTACTGTGTACATGCCTACATACCCCCTTTTGCCTGAAATTGGCTTTTCCATGATGTTCTGGATGTTTTTGGACATGTACCTTTTGCTGTGGGCGTGGCCAGCGGCAAGCTGGGTTGTGGCTATCAAGGGAAGGGAAGTCATAGCAACGACAACAATAGTGGAAAGCAGTAAGAAAAGATCGAACAGCAACGCTAAATATGAGGCAGACACGAAACAGAATTTTTTAAAATTGTAAATTGCCTGTGTGCACCATCTGCTTCTTAAACGCCTGTGGTTTCTGTACGGATGCCAATTGCCTCAGCCTCAGGCTAGATGCCGTTTCACTGTAGACAGCTCATCAAGATGAGTGACAAGTGTAGGGGCGGGACCTTGACCAGCTGAGGGGGAGGAGGGTGGGAGTAACACTGTAGCTTTATGTTAGCTTGCATGTTAGAGGTAAGTAAGGCAGGCAGGTGAGAATAGGTGCATCATCATCATCAACATTGGGGTTATTCAACTATCAGTATGTGCACGTGTTGCAAACCTTGAGACTGAATCCATGTGAATACATACATGGGTTTTGCAGGTCTTCAGTTAAGCTTGGAATAAAACATGGCAGCAACTGCCCGTTTCTGCTCAGTGGATGATCTCCCCTCAGCTAAGCAGATAAATCCTGCCTGTAAGGGCTTTTTGTTCCAGTACACTGAAAAAAAAAATGGAGAGAAAATGTGATATTTTTTTTCAAAGGGGATTTTAGAACAGTGTGACTGACATGCTACACACAGTGCGATAAGGAATTTGATTCATCCCATATCGCTCTAAGACAGTGTTCACAGTTTGGGGTGCAGTCGCTTGCTTAAAGGCACTTCGACAGGGATGAGGAGGGGGGCGGGGTTGAACCTGCGTCTCTCACCATCCTTTATATGATATATGAAACAGGTGAAACAGGAACGACGTGGATATCTGGAGCCCCAGTTGAGGATGGAATAAAACCACCCTCCAGAACAGTAAGCGTCTGAACGTCTGAAATCCTGATCTCATTGCTCTGAACGCGGCGTGCTAAGACTGAGGCCTGGAGATTAGCTGTGCCGGGCTAACCGAGGTAGGAGAAGCCTGGTAACACGAGAATAAATGTAAATAGGATTCAGCAGCAATGAAAGGTACAAAGTGGTCTAATTAAATCCCCCTCGATGTGAATTAAATTTCCCCGGGCCTCGCAGCATCCTGTCAGCGACAAAGAGAGCCGCATCACTTTGTCTTCCTCCAAGCAAATTCCAATTAGGTGGTGGGTGTGTGTTGGCGTGCCAGTCAATCACAGTCAAAGGCTGCGTTTTAAAGATGATGATGGTCGCGGCTGTATTGATTAAAGTCCATTCACTGCCTCCTGTTCACAACAATGGACAGTTGCAGAGATATTGATTTTTTTTCGAGTGGGACGGCCTGTGCATTTTAAAAAATTGGCAGCTTGCGGCGACGCGGCGTTGATCGCTCAGAGGGTTTCTTGATAATACCGATAACAGCCGCGCCGCTCTTTGTCGCAGGTTTCTCACCAACGCCGTAGCTGATAACCGTTGGCGTACGCCCGCTTATGTGATTTTCTTGTGAAGTCTTTTGAAAATTGAAAATGTTTTTCCTCGGTGTTATAGATTACAGGCTGATGTAGTGTTGTAGCGTTTCAAACAGGCAGATGTATTTTTTTCTTTAATGCCATTTGCGAGCAGAGAAGAGGCAACAAAAGGCAAGAAAAAGCAAATATTGGTCTGGAGGAGGAGAGCCGACACCTACACCTCTCCTAATCCAATCTGGCCTTTTGGAGCAGGAGGAAGAGAAAGATGGACAACACTTACATGCACACACACGCCGCCTCAAACCACACACACACACACACACACACCGTCCACATAGATATTGTCTTCAAATCAAATTACTGATGCCTGTTGCGACGGCCGGTGTCGGTCTGCTCTGGTTCGGTCCCCCTGTTCGCCTGCAGAGAGACTCATTTATTTTGAGGAGACTTTCTTTTTTTTTTTTAGACATGCTCCTCCATGTGGAACAGTCAATGTGAGATATAAAACCCGTCTGGCTGGTGACTTTGGGCCATGGAGAGATCAAACGCCAGAGAGGGAGGTGGGTGGGGGGGAGAGACCAAGAGATAGAAGAGGGTGGAGGAAGAAAACGAATGAAAGAGTGAGCGAGGAGGAATCTTTTCTTCCCTGTCGTCCTCTCGGTCGCCGCATGCCTCTGGAGTCTCTTTAGGTTTAATTAGCTGCTTTTAACTCTCTCCAGGTCTCCCCCCCCTCCCTCCCCCTCTCTGTGATCCCGGACCCTCCCTCCATCGCTGCAGGCCACGCTACTGAAGCCCTCCGCCATTGATCTAAGGTCATTCGCCACGGTGCCTGTGACCTTTCACAGATTTCAATTATGCCATAATCCACCTCATCATCTCTCCTTCCGGCGGTCAGGTATTACATTTTTTGACGGGGGCCGCCGCCATGAAGCGCTCCTTTTGGCTTCCCTCGCCTCCCAGAACTCTATCAAAAGGTTTGGCACTTTTTTTTTTCCCTTCCTGTGGCTCTCTGATAGCGGCGCTACCGTGATGAGGAAGGGTTATGGGTAGATAGCCTCTGAGGTCAGAGCCACTTGAGCGGCCACTTGATGGTATCTTGAGCCGCGAGGAGATGGACGGCGGCTCTCTGAGAGAAAGAGGAGAAACCGGCGGAGGAGCTGAGGACGGCGGCGGAGCTCGGATGGAGCCGCAGCAGATTGGCTATCATAGCCTCATACTTCAAGGCGGCGGATAAGGGGGTGTCTCTCCTCCCCTGTCAGCCGCCGCGACCTCGTGTCTGATCGGCAACCTGAACAAACCCGGGGTTACGTGTTCACAGCGCGGAACGAGATGCCATCCTATCTTGATAACCGCTTGATTGGATGGAAGTCGTTGAACCGCAGAAGAATGCTCTCCAGTTTACCCCCAGCCTTCACGGGGTTCACAAGGCTTCGGCCCCCATCAATATCTTTTAAGGGCTTACAAAGCGTACTACTACTCGACTGCTCTCGGAGTACTACGCTCCCGTGAAGAGGGGGCAAGGGCCCAAACGCATTATAAGACCGAGAGCCCGGCCTCAGAGAGCGAGCCAAGAACCTGCCAGGGCCCAGAGCCGTGATAGATGACGAGGCAACGGCGAGGGTTTTATTGAGGCTGTACCGCGGCTTGTCGTGACAACCAGAATGAATGAGATCTCTGGCGTCCGCCCCTCAGGTCCCATTTTTATTATTACTTATTCACGTAAAGCAATAATGTTGGTTCAATTTCTCCCGCTATCAATTTGCAAGCTTGGCTGTTAAACGGTGAATTATGCAACACTTGGATAAAAAAGGGATGGCGGCTAATCGGCACGACCATGCCGAGGATATTTACAACCCTGCCTGGCTCCCTGGGAGACTCGCACGGCGTTCGTAGGGGGGGAAGCATATGGAAGTATACCGCTCAACGTCACCCTGCTGCTGTTCGTTTGTTCCGATTGTTTCGTTTGATGTTCGTTCACAATCCAAAATGATCCGTTTTACCAAGGTTTCATCTTCTTCACTCATTGATAGATTGACTGAATGTGGCATATGTGTTTGTATACAGTAGTTACAGTAGTTTTTCCCGGTGTTGTGTCAGAATTTGTACCCCCTAAGGAAGGTAGCATGGGGGAAATGCATGTAGTAAAAGTAAAAGTATAGACTGACAACTTCCTTGTAGAATCCACGGACGCTCCTGGTTTGAGATGCTGGGCAGGTTACTCTCACCAGGTTACTTTCATTCTTTGTAATCCTGTGAAATTAAAATGAAATAAAATGTTGTTTTACCGTGTTGTTTAACGTTGTTTAAGCCACCGATAGGAAAACAATCCACAAAACAAAAATTGCTTATTTTCTTCCCTGGCATGAAATTGAGGCGAAGATTTTGACACCGATTTTGACAGCAGGTGTGTAAAACGGCAAAGTGTAAAAGCTTTCGTGAGGCGGGTTGTCGGTTTAATACCAATCAGCCGCAGAGAGCAGCGACGCAGAAACGGATTTATATGAAAATGTTGTGGATTGTGTCTGATCTGGCTCGGCGTGTCGGCTGTGTGTTCATGCATGTAGCTTCATGTGTGCAGCCATTCGTGCTCGTGTCTTTGTGTCTCGGTGTGTGTGTGTGTGTGTGTGTGTGTGTGCAGGTGGGCATGCACGTGTGAATTTACGCCTTAGTCGTCGGCCCGGTGATCCCGCTCGGCGAGAGGAATCGCTGACGTTTCCTCTCCCCTGCTAAACCCCCTGGCCGGCGTCGTGTCGCGCCGATCCCCGGCCCGGTCATTAGCTTCCCGTTGAGATGGGCTAGCATGTTCAGCCACGCTTGACTGGATGATTCCCATTTATCCCTAACCCCTACCTCCCCTCCCCTGCTCGTCGGAGACAGGAGCTGCCAGGTTCATCTGTTCGCCTGCCTCCCGACTTGTTAAAAAGCCTCTGTCAGCCTTGTTACTGAGCCCGCTGATCCATGGCCATAAACCTGCGCAAAAGGTTGGAGAGGAATTAGCGAGCGCCGGGCTTTACACAGCTGTCCGTCGAGTGGCTGAGAGCCCGGCCTCTCCCTCGCACCGCGGATGCACTGATTACTGATGCTGTTATGGAGTACCAGGTTGATACCGGGCTCAAACAGGGCGTCGACCTCAGTGTTTGAGTCTGATACCGAGTCTGAAAGCAATGCTCACACACACAAGGACGTCAAATCTCTCTAATTGAGAAAAATGGATTATATCTGAATCATTTTAGTGTAATGAAGGTAGTGAACTGGTACCGTTCCTCTCAGGTCCTGCAGTAACGTCTCTATTCCATCCGGGCCCTGCTGGTCTTTAATACCCTGCGATGTTAAACCGGGAGCGTTTCACTCCTGCCCGTGTGGATGTCTCCAGCAGTTGCTGTAATTACCTCCTCGTGGAATCGGCTTTTGTTGTTGATGTTTAGCAGACAAAACATGGGGAAAACAACGTACCCGAGGAGATGAAGACGTATGTGACCCGCTGGGAAATCTTTACAAGATCAACACCATTAATTGTTGATGTCTGATTCCCACCGAGTGCCAGTCGCATTCTTTTGTAATAACCGAGCGCCGTGCACATGTGACGGGAACATGGAAAACATCCATTCATCCTTCAAAGGTTCCTACTGCGGACGTGTGTGCAACATGAGATACTCCTGTTCAATAAACCTGGGTGCTTCTTCTTCTGTGTTTGTGTGATGTTGCTGTCGTCAAATAGACGCTACCTGTAGCCGACACAGTTCTGTCTCTTTGCTTAGCGGCTTTCATTAACAGCGAGTACTGTTTGTGAACACGGCAGTACTTTCCTCTGTTTATTCCCCCCCCACCTGCCGACGCTCGCAGGGCAAACAGACAGCACGCCCCTCCGCGACGCCCCGGTCCGAAAATAGCCGGCGTTAAAAAACTCCAATCATAAGTCAAGCGACACACCGAAGCAGAGGCTGGATTGTTTTGAGAAACGAGGGATGCGGTGCAGGGAACTGTGAAGAACGCACAAAGGCAAAAAAAAAAAAAAAAGTGTGAAGCTGTATAAGCGCCGCATTGTGTTTCTTGTCTCGGCGCCCCTTGAGAAATATCCCTCCTGGCCCTCCTTCCTAATGCTCTTGTCTCTGGGAAATGCGGAGAGACAGAAATAGAGAGAAAAGGGGGGACACTAAGAGGGAGAGTTCACCATCTGAGAGAAGGGGTGAAATGAGAGAGCGACTGGGAGAGGGATTAAAAGGTGACGAGGCGAGGGGGAACGAGACAGAGCAATTGCCAGATGAAGAAAGAGCAAGTTGAGAGAAAGTGAGAGAAAAGTAGACAAGATTAATGAACTTATTTCCAACAACAGATCCTATTAAAGTCGCTGTCAGCTCCGTTCAGCCGCACGGCGACGTGCACTAACTTCCGCTGAATACTTCATGAGTTTGCTCTTACACACTAACATTTGTCTTTTATATATATATACATATCTATATAGAGAGATGTACTTATCTGTATGTATGGGCGGGTGGTGCATTGTATGCCTGCTGTTCAATATTTGCTTTCACGGTCCTCTCAGGATTGTTGCGGCAGCAGTGAGGTGTCTGTTGCCATGCTATTTCAGAGCGCTGCAGATAATGAAATGGCAGGTGGGTCTGTAAACACAGCATCTGAGTGATTCGCTATAGCAGGCAATTCTCCAGGTCTATAATGCCAGAGAGGGAGAGAGGGAGAGGGGGAGGGGGGGGGAGACGGAGGGGTGAGAGGCCGGCCGCTGGGAGACAGCGAAGAAAGATTGATCAAGGAGGCCGATGCCTTTTCAAGGTGAGATCTCAAGCCTCAGTGCTTAGGGAGGGAGGGAGCTCCTCCTCACCTCCTCACCTCCACACTTCAGCTGTCGACTCCCTTCTTGGGCTTTTCTTTGGGTCTTTTCGGTGCTCAGGGAGGGAAAAGGAAGAGAATGAAGCTGAGCCTCGGCAGCAGGAAGTCTCAGATTAGGGAGTGAACCGCTGTCTATTTCCTCTCCCTGGCGGACCGTCGTACGCTCTAATGCTTTCCCACAGCGGTTTCTGAAACATTTTGCTCTCTGGAATATTCCGGTGAGTGGGTTTTTTCATTTCTTTTTTTTTTTGCAGAGCAGCAGCAGTCCCGCTGAGGCTTTTTAAACATTAGCAGAACTCTGTTACGTCTGTCAGCATCATCAAACAGGACCACAATAATGCCTCCGGGCCTTAATCTTCGCCTTCCCTCGTATTTACCGCAGCGCCATTTGATCTGTTACATCTTTCTTTATTTCCCCCACACATCTGCTGGCTGGAAACCACAAGAGGTTTGATCCCGCTACGACAAAGCCTTTGTGACACTTGAAAAGACATCTCCCGGCACTTCAACAGTCACATACGTTCCTTTTAGGGAGGGGGATAGTGAGCAAGTAGTGCTAATTTCTTGGTAATTGATTTCCCACTCAGTTCCAGTCAACAGAGTGTATAGGCTGTAATTGCAGCACCGTGAGGTTCTGCGGTGTTTCTCTGCTTCCCATTATCTTCTCCACGGTGCATGCAACAGGCCTCCGAGAGGAAAGACAAGTCTTATTACAATGATGAATGTACAGACAGTCACGGGGCGCAGCAGCAGGCTCGGAGAAGCTGGGTCGTTTGCCGGTTCGAATCCCGCGGCTGGCTCCAACAAGTTACTTAAATCCCAAATGTTCAGGGTGGAGAAGTTCAGCCGCCACCAGTAGAATACTGTGGTTGTACTGGGCAGCTCCCAGTGACCACTAGTAGACTGTGGTGTTCAAATTCTACATACAAAAAAAAAGAAACTGTATTCTGATAAGTTACCTATAAAATATGTATTCTGATTACAGATACTTGTGAAAAATTAAAGGATTACTTCTGGGAATACTTTTAAAACTCAGAAGGCAATTTAACCCTCTGGACCAAACAATTTTTTACATTCATTATGTAAAGAAATCGCCAAAATGAAACCATTTGTCAAAGCTAGATCCTGTAAAAGAAGAATTCTGCACAATTTTGTGCAACCGCAGACTGTTGAATGCTCCCTGTTCTGGTAGAGGTCACGTCAGGAAGAATAAACACGTCTAAAAAAATGTTGAGATTTCATCAAAAATCACTTGATATCCCATCATACATCCTTTCAAAATTCGCCAAAAATAACCCGTTTGTGCTGCGAGATTCTGTAAGAAACAGGAAGTGTTGCACTCTTCAGCGCAACAGGGGAACTCTGAATGCTTCTGCTGCCATTTTCAGTGCCGCCGCGGGGTCCAGAGTGGCAGCTGTTCTACATCTATAAAATGTGTATTTGTATGAAAGCCAGAAAAAACTTCCCTGAACTTTATAATTTTTCACTTCTTCTTCTTATCTGCGCCATAAAAGCTCCAATAAAGAGTCTCAAATAATGTCTGGATCTCTGGTCAGGGAGTGTCGTGTGCAAATAAAAGTCCCCAATAAAAACCAAGTCAAATTTACCAGGAAGGAATATAAATCCATACAACATACCACCCCTAAAACATCGTTCCCCAAATGACCAAAATGTCACAAAATATATCAATAAAAAAAAAAAACATGCATGTGGTGGATCATGCTGACATGTTAATCTCGTTGCCATGGATACAGGTAGTGACGCAGGAGCCTTGAAATTCATTATCAAACAAACTGTAGTGCTTGGGTCACCGTGCAGCATCACTCCTGTTGGTTGGTCAATACATGACTGACCTGTTTAGTTAGTTAGTTAGTTAGTTAGTTAGTTACACCACTGAGGTTTTTTTTATTCCGTTTTGCATTGATGCTTTGTCTGACAGACCGATGACCAGTGGGTTCTGGTTGCCTACTGGTGTGTTATCGTGATAGTGATAGTAGTAGTAGTAGTAGTAGTATTATCTGACAGTTACTAGTAATATTGTACCATTTTTTCACAGAATAGCTTTGAGGCATAAGAGGTTCTGTAGACCTGCCAAAAGAAATAATGTCTGTCTGTCTGTCTCTGCCTTTTGTTGAGGTAAATAAAGGCCAATTATTGGAGGTTTTATGGCACCTCCATACCTCAAGGTAATCTGAAAGTAATCCCCTGGGTTAGTGTACTGATTACAGGTTTGCTGAGGTAACTGTGATGGAATACGCTTTTTAAAGTACCAACCCCGGGTAAACAAAGGGTAAAAAAACATCTTTTCCTTTGCCCCAAAGCTATGACTTACACAACAGTAGATATGAGCTGCAGTTTTGAAATTGGTTATTTTAGAGCTTAGTTGTGCTTTCACGCTACACATGCTCGCAATCATGCGGTGTGTGGGCGGGCGGACCGCATCTGAACACCGACACGAGGATGTAAAGTTCAATCGCACAAGCAAACATGCATGTATCTGTGCGTGTGTGCACACAGAGACACAGAAACACACAGTCCTACACACACACACACACACACACACACACACACACACACACACACACACACACACACACACACACAAAATCACACATGCACACTTTTAAATAGCTGCCAAAAAGAGTAATGGTGCAACGCTGGCAACAAAATGGCTTTTCATTTACACCCTGCAGTAGTACCACACATGCTGTATTCACTTCACAGACAAGCAGGACATCCGCCACTGTGCATAATGTTCACTGCTTGGCTACTAATGATGACCCCCGCCCCACCCTTCCTCATCCTCATCCTCATCCTCCCACCACTGGCCCGTATCACTGCTGTTGCGTGAAAAAAAAACAACTGCAATTTTGTTTGTTTTTATATCTTACTTGAATTGAAAGTTTGGATGGTGATTTATGTGTTGAGTGGGTTTCTTGGAGCCCCGAGGCTCCTGGAACCCGATAAAACACCTGTTGTGTAGTTTAAAAATACAGGCGTGCTTTTCCTCCTTCCTGGAAGAGACAAGAAGGACATTTTACCTCTTGTTCCCCCTCATGGCAGGTTGTTTTACCTCTTGATCCCCCTCATGGCAGGTCGTTTTACCTCTTGTTCCCCCTCGTGGCAGGTCGTTTTACCTCTTGATCCCCCTCATG